>JAKSXO010000360.1:0-50000 GCA_024509115.1 Crotalus helleri
AAGGGAGAATAATCTCCAAAATTCTTCCTGACTTTTCTTTTCTAGGATTCCATAACTTCTGTTAAAGATTAAGTACAAAGTTGGGGGAGGGGCAGGATTCTAGAGTTGCATTGGCTGACCAGCTGGGATGCCTGGGTAATAATAGTAGTAGGTATGAAACACAGGTAAAGAAGAAAAATCATCCCAGCCCTCCTACTGAATGACATCAGTGGGTTGGCTGGGGAGATACCCTAACAGAGCTATCAGATGTCTTCCACGAAAACAAAACAGAATAAAGAAAAATGAAAGTGAAGAACGAACGGTGAGCAGGAGAGCCCTCAACCAAATCCTGTGTGTGTCTATAAAAAGATTTACCATCTGGAAGCTAATTCTCAACTTTATTGCTAGCACACATGAAACTGCAAAGAAGGAGAGGAGAGGAGGGGAGGGGAGGGGAGGGGAGGGGAGAGGAGAAGAGGGAAGGGGAGGAGAGGGGAGGGGAGGGAAGGGGAGGAGAGGGGAGGGGAGGGAAGGGGAGTGAAGGGAGGAGAGGGGAGGAGGGGAAAGGAGAGGGGAAAGGGAGCGGAGGAGGGGAGGGGAGAGGAGGGGAGCAGAGGAGAGGAGGAGAGGGGAGGAGGGGAGGGGAGGGGAAGAGAAGGGAGGAGAAGGGAGAAGGGGAAAGGAGAGGGGAAGGGAGCGGAGGAGGGGAGGGGAGAGGAGGGGAGCAGAGGAGAGGAGGGGAGGAGAGGGGAGGGGAAGAGAAGGGAGGAGAAGGGAGGAGGGGAAAGGAGAGGGGAAGGGAGCGGAGGAGGGGAGGGGAGAGGAGGGGAGCAGAGGAGAGGAGGAGAGGGGAGGGGAGGGGAAGAGAAGGGAGGAGAAGGGAGAAGGGGAAAGGAGAGGGGAAGGGAGCGGAGGAGGGGAGGGGAGAGGAGGGGAGCAGAGGAGAGGAGGGGAGGAGAGGGGAGGGGAAGAGAAGGGAGGAGAAGGGAGGAGGGGAAAGGAGAGGGGAAGGGAGCGGAGGAGGGGAGGGGAGAGGAGGGGAGCAGAGGAGAGGAGGAGAGGGGAGGGGAGGGGAAGAGAAGGGAGGAGAAGGGAGAAGGGGAAAGGAGAGGGGAAGGGAGCGGAGGAGGGGAGGGAGAGAGGAGGGGAGCAGAGGAGAGGAGGGGAGGAGAGGGGAGGGGAAGAGAAGGGAGGAGAAGGGAGGAGGGGAAAGGAGAGGGGAAGGGAGTGGAGGAGGGGAGGGGAGAGGAGGGGAGGAGAGGGGAGGGGAAGAGAAGGGAGGAGAAGGGAGGAGGGGAAAGGAGAGGGGAAGGGAGCGGAGGAGGGGAGGGGAGAGGAGGGAGCAGAGGAGAGGAGGGGAGGAGAGGGGAGGGGAAGAGAAGGGAGGAGAAGGGAGAAGGGGAAAGGAGAGGGGAAGGGAGCGGAGGAGGGGAGGGGAGAGGAGGGGAGCAGAGGAGAGGAGGGGAGGAGAGGGGAGGGGAAGAGAAGGGAGGAGAAGGGAGGAGGGGAAAGGAGAGGGGAAGGGAGCGGAGGAGGGGAGGGGAGAGGAGGGGAGCAGAGGACAGGAGGGGAGGGGTGAGGGGAGAGGAGAGGAGAGAAGAGGGGAGCAGAGGAGTGGAACAACCTGCCCCCAGAAGCTGTGAATGCTCCAACACTGAGAGTTTTTAAGAAGAGACAGGACAGCCATTTGTCTGAAATGGTATAGGGTTTCCTGCCTGAGCAGGGGGTTGGACTACATGACCTCCAAGGTCCCTTCCAACTTTTATTATTATTATTATTATTATTATTATTATTATTATTATTATTATTATTATTATTATTATTATTATTATTATTATTATTATTATTAGTTGTTGTTGTTGTTGTTGTTGTTATATTAAGCAAACAGTTTCAGCTATGAAACCCCTAAATGACACATCAGCTCCTCGTGTTGCAGAATAGAACAATCTGCCCCATAACAAATGTTTTCTGTTATAGTTCTCTGAACAACTCTCTCTCTCTCTCTCTCTCTCTCTCTTGACAAAGCTGTGTGGGGCATACAATAAATCGAAGGGCAGCTGTGGTCCGTAAGATCAAAACCAGACAAAATGACTCTTCCTTTGACAGACTGTAGCTGTAGCACAAAAGGAACTTAATCAATGTGCAGCGTTGACGCCAAAACGTCACCCACATTTTGGCACAACAAGATCCAGAGACACTCGAAACAAATGGAGCGATCTGGTGGCTTTTGTTCTTTGTGAATGTGGTGACATGCACACAACAACACACATGTATACCAGTCCTTTATGTCCTGATCAGTGTGTATTTGAGGATACCTCATGGCAGTGTGACAGAATGAAATTAATGTTGCTAGTTTCTGGGCAAAATTTGTTTAATTTGTATATATTTTAATCTTGTCTTTTATACTTTATTTTTTTTTTGTCATATAGTATTATTTTCAATCAATCAGAATAGAGCTGGAAGGGACCTTGGAGGGCTTCTAGTCCAGCCCCCCACTCAAGCAGAAGAACCTATACCATCTCAGACAAGTGACTGTCCAGTCTCTTCTTAAAAACCTCCAGTGATGGAGCGCCCACGATTTCTGGAGGCAAGCTGTTCCCCTGGTTAATTGTCCTCACTGCCAGGAAGTTTCTCCTTAATTCCAGGCCACTTCTCTCCTTGATTAGCTAATAATAATAATAATAATAATAGTAAAGTTGGAAGGGACCTTGGAGGTCATCTAGTCCAACCCCCTGCTTAGGCAGGAAACCCTATACCATTTCAGACAAATGGCTGTCCAGTCTCTTCTTGAAAACTTCCAGTGTTGGAGCATTCACCGTTTCTGGTGGCAGGTTGTTCCACTGGTTAATTGTTCTAACTGTCAGGAAGTTTCTCCTTAGTTCTAGATTGCTTCTCTCCTGGCTTAGTTTCCACCCGTTGCTTCTTGTCCTGCCTTCAGGCACCTTGAAAAATAGCTTGACTCCCTCTTCTTTGAGGCAGCCCCTGAAATATTGGAATGCTGCTATCATGTCCCCCCTCATCCTTCTCTTCATTAAACTAGACATACCCAATTCCAGCAGCCGTTCCATCCATTGTTTCTTGTCTGGTCTTCTGGTGCTTTGGAAAATAAGTTGACCCCCTCTTCTTGGTGGCAACCCCTCAAATACTAGAATACAGCTTTTAATTGTGATGCTTCTGCCACAAATAAACACACATCAACACCATCATAAAACTCAAGAAACATCTGACTGTCAAGCAATCCTATTCCACTGAGTTCAGTTGGAATCCAAGAGGCCTGTCCCACATCAAGATTTGGTGGACTGACTTTCTGGGTATTTAGAGTATTATGGACTGGTTGATTATATGAACTGCAAAGAATCTGCCTTCATTTGCAGAGTAGACAAGCCCCCCCCCCCCAAAAAAACCCTCCCAATTGCTTGTGGGTGGATTTCTGGAAGAGGCACAAAACCTGACTTAATTTTTTTGTCTTCATTAAAGAATGAATCTGGCTGTTTGAGACAGCATCCAAATCCAGGAATCTGCAAGACAGGTGGAATTCTCTGCTTATCCTCTCCTAAGTCAATTTTTGCTGAAGTCTGGTGATTCTAGCTGGCTTTATTTTATGGTAGAACGATAGCAAAGAGGAACCAATAGTTGTCAACACAGATTTATTAGCTGGCTTCGCACAACAAGCTAAATACAAATTTGCTGACAGGTTGCTGGATAAACCATAATTGGCTGGAGGTACACAGAACACACTTAGCGACCAGCGGTCACTTGCAAGACATAGTGGCTGGATTCCTATCTCGGCCATCTGGGTGACCACAAGCAAGCAAACGCAATCTGACGTATTGTTTGAACACAGAAATATTATTTTGACCTGTCAACTGGCTGCCTTCTAGACCAGACATGTCAAACACAAGGTCCACGGGCCGAATGCGGCCCGCAAAGTGGTTTCATGTGGCCCATGAACCCATCCTGGAAACAGTGAGGGAACAGCCCCCTCTGTCTTGGCCCAGGCCAGCCGGGAGCCAATGTACAATTTTGTGGTGGCCATCTATGCTGAAACGCATTCAGTCTTAGCTCCGTAAGCCCCCCCACCCCTGCATGGCCTGAGAGGAACAGTGAGGCTCCTCCAGTGGACCATGCCTTGGCACTTGCCCCGGTCCCCACCCCCTTCTGCCAGAGACCCTCAGATCTGTCCGACTCCTGCCCAGGCCCCCACAGGCAACCTTGACGCGAATGATGTAGAGCTGGCCACACCTATCCAGTAAGCCACACCCACTCCATCCACGCCCACCCAGTAGGCCGCACCCACCCCTGGCCACACCCACCCGGCCCCCTGAGGGCAACTGCAATGTGATGCGGCCCTCCATGAAATTGAGTTTGACACCCCTGTTCTAGATATTTTAAGATTATAAAACTCCGGATTACCTGGAGAGGTCTGGGGATTGTAGTCCAGAGTCCTTTTGCAAGACACCAAGTTCCAAATATCGATGTCCTCATTTAATCCTCTACGTGCACAGCCTTTCCTAATGATTTAGGAATTAGCTGCACTCATGCCCCTTATGAAAAAGCAGAGTTTTGTAGCTTTCCGCCCCACCATGTGCAAAAAAAGTGCTTTGTTGGTTTCCATCAAGACCTTGGAAGGCACTGCGCCATTTTGAACTTTTCATAATTTAGTGTTTTACATTTAAACCCGGGGTGTCCGATCTTGGCAACTTTAAGACTCAGGGACTTTGGCTCCCAGGATTCCCCTGGAGAATTCTGGGAATCCAAGTTCCCAAGTGGACTTGACTGGCCGGGGAATCCAAGTCCCCAAATTTTAAAGTTGTCAGGGTTGATTTGAACCCTTCCTTCCAGAGATTTTTCTCTTGGTCCCACACCACCTCCTGATCCGATTTCAGAACAGGTACTCCTCGACTTACGACAATTCATTCAGTGACCATTCAAAGTTACACTGGCTCTGAAAAAGAGGACCCGTGATCGTTTTTCACACTTACGACCGTCACTGCATTCCCATGGTCACCTGATCAAAATTCAGAACGCTTGACAACTGGTTCATATTTATGATGGTCTCACAGTGTCTTGGGGTCCTGTGATCCCCTTTTGCGACCTTCCCACAATGGGGGAAGCCAGATTCAATTCACAACCGTGTGACTAACTTCACAACTGCAGCGATTCTTTTAGCAACTGTGCCAAGGAAGGTTGTAAAATTAAGCAAAATTCACTTAACACGTGCCTCACTTAGAGACGGAAATTTGGGGCTGCGTCACGGCCGTAAGTCAAGGAGCGCTTCATATGCTCAAAGCCAATGGGAAACTCCGCAGATGACTTCCAACTAATCAGGCACAACTAATCAGGCACAACTAATCAGGCACAACTAATCCTGGCACATCGGAAGGACTTTTCACAAGCACAATGATTAATGACAACCCGCCTGCCAATAAATTTAGCAACGGAGATCGGAAGTCCACCTCTTGTTTTGTTTTATTCTCTCCAGGATTACCTGCAACTCATTAAGCCACCTGGATCAGCAACCTCGGCTGAACGCATCGCACGTGCAACGAGGCCGGCCACCTCAAAGCCCCGAGGATGCCACAGTTTCCAAAAAAAACAAAAAAATATACCTGGAATTTATTTCGGGTTGCGATGACTTGCGAAATGCACATCTTCCCCCTGCAGAAACCCACTCCAGCATCTGCAACAGAGCTTGAAACAATTGCCTTCCGCAAAGCAAGCAACCGCCAACGTTCAACAGGACGGAGGCAAAGTAAGCAAGGTTGTGATGTACCTGGACACTTGGGTTGCTCCACCGTTCCAGACAGCTGCGGTGTGTGCTCAGCAGGCACCTGCGAAGATGCTCAAAATAAGTTGCTTCAGATCTCCGGCAAGAGATGCAGCGAGGATCCATGGAAAGTTGTTTTCTGAGGCCTTTGGGGGGGGGTGTCACTGAGTCAAGCAAGCTGGACTTGGCTGTGGGGGCTCTTCTTGTTCCTGTTCCACTCACAGAGCAAGGCTGGAAGGATGTACTGTGTGTGTGTGTGTGTGCCGGTTGGAACAACGCACACACTCCTCAGCCAGACACAAGCCGGAGATGTGAGATGCATTCGCAAAAAGCTTAGTGCAAGGAGTCGTTCTTCTCTCCTGGAGTGGGGCATCTTTTTAATCCTATTGCTAATTACACCCTATTGACCTTGATGTGACTGAGCGCTACGGACTCCATCAGTCAGTGGGGATGGAACAGAGAGAGGGAGAGAGAAAGAGAGAGAGAGAGAAAGAGAGAGAGAGAAAGAGAAGAGAGAAAGGGAGAGAGGAAAAGAGAGAAAGAGAGAGAGAGAGACAAAGAGAGAGAGAAAGAGAAAGAGAGAGAGAAGAGAAAGAGAGAGAGAAGAAAGAAAGAGAAGAGAGAAAGAGAAGAGAGAAGAGAGAGAGAAAGAGAGAGAGACAGAGAGAGAAACAGAAAGAGGGAGAGAAAGACAAAGACAGAGAAAGAAAGAGAAAGAAAGAAAGAAAAAGAGAAGAGAGAAAGAGAAAGAAAGAGAGAGAGGGAGAGAGAGAAGAAAGAGAAGAGAGAGGGGGGGAGGGAGGGAGGGAGGGAGGGAGAGAGAGAGAGAGAGAGAGAGAGAGAGAAGGAGATTAACAGCAAGAGACCCAGTTTGTGCAAAAAACAAAAACAAAACACAAAAGTATTTGGATTCCACTTCCTTTATTACCGATGCTTGCCGGTGAGATTAAAAACAAAAAAAGTTTTCAGGAGAGACTTGGTTTGAGGGCAGGGGGAAGAAAAAAAGAAAGAAAACTTGATTCATCGCAACTTCTTTTCCTTACTGTGTCTGATCTCGTCTCACCTGGTTTGTATAGGTGTGGAACAGAAGCCTCAACCTGGCAGTTGGAAGATAATTTTTTTTCCCTATTTGCAGGAGAAGAGAATGGGGACTGATCCACGTTTTGCTCTGGTGGATTGAGGGGGGGGGGGTGAGGGGAGAAGCACCCTCTTCATTGCCTGCAGGGGAAACCCTGCTAAAGGTCCAAGGAAGAAGGAAATAATCTGGAAGAGATTATTATTATTATCTGAAAATAACTTCTATTGTTTTTTTTTTTCTCTCTGGGATGTCTGGCTTGGGCTTATCTGTTTTCTAAAATGTGAGGCCACGTGTAATAAAATAAAGTATTATTGTATGAGGTACAGTGAAGAAGCAGGGGTCCTGGTAGATATCATACTGTTAGGGGGGATGTATTTGTGTGAGTGTGTGTGTCATCTTTGTGTGTACACATGCACATATTCATATGCAGCCTAATATGGTTGCTTTATTTTATCTGTAATTATACAGAACCCTTCATTTCTCTGCCTTCTTTCTCTTTCTCTTCCCCTTCCCCTTCCCCTTTCCTTTCTTTTTCTTTTTCCTTTCCTTTCCTTTCCTTTCCTTCTCTCCCTTCTTTCAGTCATTCTTCCTTCCCTTCCCTTCTTCCCTTGTGTTACTCTTATCACATTCACATAATACCCTTAACCTGGCTGCTGAATGGTGTTTCATCCCCACTTACTTAATTTAATTTAACTCGGCATTAACGTAGCATTGGCAGAACCCATAAACTAGCTTAGGTTCATGCAGGATCAAAGCTAACAGCACGGCAACAAGGGAAGGGGGCAGAAGGAGGGCAAAATTGTTCCACCAGGACACCAAACAATAACTTACTCAGTGTTTCTCAACCTTGACAATTTTAAAGCATGTGGACTTCAACTCCCAGAATTCCACAGCCAGCATTGCTGGCTGTGGAATTCTGGGAGTTGAAGCCCACATGCCTTAAAATTGTCAAGGTTGAGAAACACTGAGTCTTACATCCTTACAACAGTGTGTCACGTGGCACATGTTTTGTTATTACTAATTTGGGGGACGATCATCATACCTGTATCTGAAGCTTATGCACAAGGCATACTAATTTCTTCAACTAACACACACCTAGCTAAGGTTGAGATATAAACCAACTTTAACATGTTGTACACCAGTAGCTGCTTTGGCCTTTAAGTGATGGTGTTGTGACAAGTAAGTCAGTTGTGTTGGTTGAGAGTTGACTTATTCTCAGTCAAAAACTCATAGATACAAAAATTTGCCCCCCCCTGCCCCCCCTCCCCCCATGCTAACTTTGTCCCAAGAACCAGTTCTTTCTGTGTACGGCTTTGCTTTGGCGTTGAGTTTACATTGTACTGATTTTTTTAAAAAACCTATACGCTTCCCTATCTTAATTCAGAAAGTGGGGGCATAAACAATTAACACATCAACAAGAAAATGATTGCCATAAATTATTCAGACTTCTAATAAATCCTCCAAATCCCCAGCCTTATTCTCCAAACCAATGCAACTGAATTAATGCCCCTTACAAACATTAATAAAATTAATTACATTATGAGGCCTTGGTAACACCACATTTGTAATACCGCATCCAGTTTCCGTCCCCACGATATAAAAAAAGATGTTGAGACTTTAGAAAGAGTGCAGAGAATAGCAACAAAGATGATTAGGGAACTGAAGACTAAAACATATGAAGAATGGTTGCTGGAATTTGGTATGTCCTTAGTTTTAGGTTGCTTCTCTCTTTAGTTGTTGCTTCTTGTCCTGTTTTCAAGTGCTTTGGAGAATAGCTTGACTCCCTCTTCTTTGTGGCAGCCCCTGAGATATTGGAACACAGCTATCATGTCCCCCCTTGTCCTTCTCTTCATTAAACTAGACCAGGGGTAGGCAACCCAAAACATTTAAAGAGCCACTTGGACCCGTTTCCCACCAAAAACAAAACACTGGGAGCCGCAAAACCCTTTTGATATCTAAAATGAAGATAACACTGCATATATCCTTTTTTACCTTTATTATAGGTGTGTGTGTTTGTGTGTGTGGGGGTATTTGTGTGTGTGTGTGTGTGTGTATGTATATGTATGTATCTATGTGTGTATATATATAGAGAACATGTGAGTACACTCTCTTTTACACATACACACACACACACAAAACACAAACACACACACACACAGAGAGAGAGAGATTGAAGCAGGGAAGCGCAATTGCCTCTCTCTGTCTCTCTCTGCAAAGGCAGAGGAGGCTGGGAGCCACAGGGGAAGGCTCAAAGAGCCGCATGCGGCTCCGGAGCCGCAGGTTGCCGACCTGTGAACTAGACATACCCAATTCCAGCAGCCGTTACTCATATGTTTCAGCCTCCAGTCCCCTAATCATCTTTGTTTCTCTTCTCTGTGCTCTTTCTAGAGTCTCAACATTTTTTTTACATCGTGGTGACCAAAACTGGATGCAGGATTCCAAGTGTGGCTTTACCAAGGCATTGTAAAGTGGTATTAACACTTCACGTGATCTTGATTCTATCCGTCTGTTAATGCAGCCTAGCACTGTGTTGGCTTTTTTGGCAGCTGCAGCACACGGCTGGCTCATATTTAGATGATTGTCCACTAGGACATCGAGATCCCTCTCACAGTTGCTACAATTGAGCAAGGTACCAACTATATTGTACCTGTGCATTTGGTTTTTCTTGTCTAAATGTAGAACCTTACTTTTTTCACCCTTGAATTTCATTTTGTTAGATAGCGCCCAGTGTTCAAGCGGACAGAGATCGACCCCTAGGCGCCTCGATCATGGGGTGCCTCAGGGCTCGGTCCTGTCCCCCCTCCTTTTTAACATCTACATGAAACTGCTGGGTGAGATCATTCGGCGACACGGGGTGAGGTATCATCAGTACGCGGATGATACCCAATTATATATCTCCACCCCGTGTCCTTTCAGTGAAGCAGTCGACGTGATGTGCCGGTGCCTGGAAGATGTGAGGATCTGGATGGGGGTGAACAGGCTTAGACTCAACCCTGACAAGACCGAGTGGCTCTGGGTCTTGCCTCCCAAAGGCCAACTGGATGGTCCATCATTAGTCCGGGGGGGGGGGCAAATTTACCTCCCTCAGTACAGGCACGCAACTTGGGTGTCCTCCTGGACTCACAGCTAAATTTGGAACAACATCTATCGGCTGTGGCCAGGGGGACCTTTGCACAGGTTCGCCTAGTGCACCAGTTGCGGCCTTATTTGGACCGGGAGGCTTTACTCACAGTCACTCATGCCCTTGTCACCTCAAGACTAGATTACTGTAATGCGCTCTACATGGGGCTACCCTTGAAGGGCGTTCGGAGGCTGCAGTTGGTTCAGAACGCAGCCGCGAGAGCGATTGTGGG
Organism: Crotalus helleri; assembly: GCA_024509115.1. NCBI lineage: Eukaryota > Metazoa > Chordata > Lepidosauria > Squamata > Viperidae > Crotalus > Crotalus helleri. Next base: position 10,178 of record JAKSXO010000360.1, read on the forward strand.
CACGCCAAGGTACGCCCACGTGTCACCTATCCTCCGCGAGCTGCACTGGCTTCCTGTGGGTCTCCGGACGCAATTCAAGATGTTGGTTATCAGATTTAAAGCCCTTCATGGCATAGGGCCAGGTTACTTACAGGACCGCATTCTGCCGCATAGTTCCCAGAGACCGGTGAGGTCCCATAGATTGGGCCTCCTTCAGGTCCCGTCGGCCAGACAATGTCGGCTGGCGGGCCCTCGGGGAAGGGCCTTTTCTGTGGTGGCTCCGACCTGGTGGAATCAACTTCCCCCCGAGGTTCGAACTACTCCCACCCTGCCAGCCTTTAAGAAAGCCGTTAAAACTCTCCTGTTCCCGCAGGCCTGGGGCTGATGTCCCCGGGCGGGGCGGGATATGATCGGACTCGCGGTATGACTGTATTATTTTATTATTTTATTGTTTTATGATTGTTTTGACTCTGTACGCCACCCTGAGTCCTTTGGGATTGGGCGGCATATAAATAAAATTAAATAAATAAATAAAATAAATCTGTCAGGATCCTTCTGTATTTTAAGCCTGTCTTCTGGAGTGTTGGCTATTCCTGCCAGCTTGCTGTCATCTGCAAATTTGATCAGTTCCCCACCTATCAAAATCATTGATGAAGATGTTGAAGAGCACTGGGTCCAGAAAAGATTTGTGCAAATTAAAGAACCGGTTTAAAAGACCATTAAATCCGAGTTAAAAACACCAGTCTTTCAGCTATAAAATTAAAAATACCAGGAGCTTAGGAAATCATTCTTTTGCCTGATCGCTAGTTATATTTTGTCAAACCTCTCTCTCTCTCTCTCTCTCTCTCTCTCTCTCTCTCTCTCTCTCTCTCTCTCTCTCTCTCTCTCTCTCTCTCTCTCTCTCTCTGTGTGTGTGTGTGTGTGTGTGTATGTGTGTGTGTGTGTGTGTGTGTGTGTGTTCTTTTAGATGTTGATTCTAATTCACCAGCCTTCATCAGCTGGCAACTGTCATAAATGCAAATTACTGCTTTTTTCAAGATTAGGCCTCTTCATTATTCATAACCGATAGTCAAGCCACAGATTTTTGAAAAAGCTTGTTCATGAAAGAGTCTTGGAGGAATCTGACTGCCTCCTACAAACCATGTAAAAATGAGAGGAATTTAATGCCATTCTAATACCTTCAAAGGTAAATTATTAATGTTCCAGGGTAAAAAAGAAAGAAAAGAAAATGCATTTCCATTGTGGTTGTAAATCGAGGACTACCTGTACCAAACAAGAAGTTTAAAGATTTGAAGATATAACCAACTCCTCAAAATGACTTAAAACCGGATTTCAAAGTTCTGATGTTGCCCCGCCCACCCAGGTCACATGACTGTATTTTGGTCACTCGGCCACCAGCCCACGTTTATGACCATCTGCAATGCCTTGCAGTCATATGAACACAGTGTGCAACAATCTTGCTGGAAACCAGCATTATGACCATCACAACTTATAACTCAAGGACTGTCTACAATCTGCCGACGCTGAGTTTCCCCAGCCTCATTCCTTCACCCATATTTTTTTAGGCTATCCTCTCCCTTTATGACATTTGGATTTTATGATGCATTCATTGATGAAATATTCTTTTATTTTGCATACCCTGACACTTGCTTCTCTTCCTAAACTGAAAAAATTGAATCATATTCCTTGGGATGAAAATAACGGGAATTACTTGCTTTGCAACAAACTAATGAATGGCAACAAACACACAAAAAAAGAAAAAATGTGCGTAAAGAGAAATGTCTATTTTCTACTATCTGCAATGCAGATTTCTTTTTCCCATGTATTTTATATGTTCATAGTTTAATATTGATTTTAATTTCCTAATCAACTTGACTGAGTGCCATCAAGCTGATATTGACTTTTGAGAACCGAATAGCTATATCCTCCCCAGAATTATTATATTATTATTGTATTGTTGCATTAAATAATTACATAGTATAGATATGTACTCTATATAATTTTATTACATTATCATTACGTTGCATTTTATTACATTATCTGTTATCGTAGATAATGCAGTTCTGCATTATGTTGCTGAGATATAGTTAATTGACAACATAAACTTCACAATTTATTCTCATCCTGCACAGTTTACTGGTGTCTTTTGTGATCTGGAGAACAGTTGCAGAAGTAAACATGAGAATGAAAAATAAATAAATAAACTCCAGATTGTATTTTAAATCAGAATGGTTACAATCAGTTTATGCTCTGGTTTATTTATTTATTCCTCTGTTATGTAGAATGGTGTCTATTGTATTGTGGTTAAGAAAGTTTTTTTAATGTATTTATATCTGGCTTTTATTGTTTTAAAAATAAGTTTAGGTGGCAAACATATTGTTTCTCCTCCTGTTTTCCCCACCACAACCCTATGAGGTGAATTGGGGTGAGAGAGAGGGACTGGTCCAAAGTCACCCAGCTGTCTTTCATGTCTAAGATGGGACTAGAACTCACAGCCTCCTGATGATTGGCCCAAAGTCTCCCAGCTGGCTTTCACGTCTAAAGTGGCACTAGAACTCACAGCCTCCTGGTGATTGGCCCAAAGTCACCCAGCTGGCTTTCATGCCTAAGGTGGGACTAGAACTCACAGCCTCCTGGTGATTGACACAGTCACCCAGCTGGCTTTCATGCCTAAAGCAGGACTAGAACTCACAGTCTCCTGGTGATTGGCCCAAAATCACCCAGCTGGCTTTCATGTCTAAGATGGGACTAGAACTCACAGCCTCCTGGTGATTGGCCCAAAGTCACCCAGTTGGCTTTCATGCTTAAAGCAGGACTAGAACTCACAGTCTCCTGGTAATTGGCTCAAAGTCACCCAGCTGGCTTTCATGCCTAAAGCAGGACTAGAACTCACAACCTCCTGGTAATTAGCCCAAAGTCACCCAGCTGGCTTTCATGCCTAAAGCAGCACTAGAACTCACAGTCTCCTGGTGATTGACACAAAGTCACCCAGCTGGCTTTCATGTCTAAGATGGGACTAGAACTCACAGCCTCCTGGTGATTGACACAAAGCCATCCAGCTGGCTTTCATGCCTAAAGCAGGACTAGAACTCACAGCCTCCTGGTGATTGGCCCAAAATCACCCAGCTGGTTTTCATGTCTAAGGTGGCACTAGAACTCACAGTCTCCTGGTTTCTAGGAGCCCCACAATAGTCCCACCAAGCTCAGAAAGCACCAAGGATCCCTCATTTCAATCCCCAGTTACAAATATTCTCCTCTATCAGTAACCTGACATTAAAACTCCCGAAGCTGACACATGACATAGTCAACCCTTCTTTCCCTGCTGATTGGTCTGCAAGGAAGGTAGTCAACAATTTTGACGACAGCAAGGAACACCTGCTGCTGAACCTTATATGTGACTTGGCTAGAAAAATAACGTTATATTATTTCTTTATGACATTTTTATCCTCACAGTTTCCTCCTGGAATCTCAGGCACCATTAATAGCAACAGGGCAGATTTTGAGACAAAAAAAAACCCCTGCCTATGAACAGGAGCATATGTGAAGGGAGGAAACAGTTGTGCTACTGATGGGGAAAACATCCGTTTGTCTCTCCTCAAAGAGCACTGAGTGGGAATTTGAAGAAATTCCCCTTGTTAATATCGCCCTTCCTCAGTTTTCCATCTGCAAGATTTCTGACTCACGACTGATCTTCAAGCTTCTTAGTCAGGGCTCTTCAAACTTGTCCCTTTTATGACTTGTGGACTTCAACTCCCAGAATTCCTCAGCCAGTGTGCCTGGCTGAGGAATTCTGGGAGTTGAAGTCCACAAGTCATGAAGGGGGCATAGTTCCCTCATGCTGGCTGAGGAATTCTGGGAATTGAAGTCCACAAGTCATGAAGGGGCCATAGTTCCCCCATGCTGGCTGAGGAATTCTGGGAATTGAAGTCCACAAGTCATGAAGGGGCCATAGTTCCCCCATGCTGGCTGAGGAATTCTGGGAATTGAAGTCCACAAGTCATGAAGGGGCCATAGTTCCCTCATGCTGGCTGAGGAATTCTGGGAGTTGAAGTCCACAAGTCATGAAGGGGCCATAGTTCCCTCATGCTGGCTGAGGAATTCTGGGAGTTGAAGTCCACAAGTCATGAAGGGGCCTTAGTTCCCCCATGCTGGCTGAGGAATTCTGGGAGGTGAAGTCCACAAGTCATGAAGGGGCCATAGTTCCCCCATGCTGGCTGAGGAATTCTGGGAGTTGAAGTCCACAAGTCATGAAGGGGCCATAGTTCCCCCAAGCTGGCTGAGGAATTCTGGGAGTTGAAGTCCACAAGTCATGAAGGGGCCATAGTTCCCTCATGCTGGCTGAGGAATTCTGGGAGGTGAAGTCCACAAGTCATGAAGGGGCCTTAGTTCCCCCATGCTGGCTGAGGAATTCTGGGAGGTGAAGTCCACAAGTCATGAAGGGGCCATAGTTCCCCCATGCTGGCTGAGGAATTCTGGGAGTTGAAGTCCACAAGTCATGAAGGGGCCATAGTTCCCCCATGCTGGCTGAGGAATTCTGGGAGTTGAAGTCCACAAGTCATGAAAGGGACAAGTTTGAAGACCCCTGTTCTTGGTGGATACCTCTTGAACTATTTCCCCATGAATTCTGTCCCCAGAGAAGTCTGAAGATTTAATTAGAAGGTTATCTATGGGGAAACATGAGCCGAATATGGAAAAGCAAGAACATCAGTGGGATTGGGTGTGTCTACTTTAATGAAAAGAAGGACTAGACATGATAGGGGAGGCATGATAGCAATTGTGGGAAGAATCCAGAAAAAGAAATATTTTGGGAAATATTAAAAAGGCAGAATATATTTCCACGAAGGCAGAATATATTTCCCCAAAGGATTTTAAAGGCAGAACCCAACCCCGCCACCCAAGTCTCTCTGCTCCAGACAGAAACCAGGTCTGCAGAAATGCAGACGTGATAATCTTGTCAGAAAGATTGGAGTCAGGAAGCTGGGATTAGAAAGAAAGATCTCTAGAATCAACAATCCCTCATACCAAAAAAATCCAAAGTCATCAGCCACAGCCCCAGGGAAGCAGGATATGACCTTTGGGACATAATAGGATTAACCCACCACCCTCAGAATACCGCGGAAAGGCACACTCAGACTCAGGTCAAAGTTCATGCCACAGGAACAACTCCAAACAAAAGCCCAAGAAGGTATAAAAACCCACTTCCTTTTCCCAGAGCCATCTTTCTGTCTGGCTCTCGTCTTCAATAACTACAACCTTCTTTCTAAAGCAGTCGCCATGTTGTTTATTCCCAGCTTGGACTGGACCCTGATGAAGATTTTTCCTTCAACACAGTGTTCCAGTATTTGAGGGACTGCCGCAAAGAAGAGAGGGTCAAAGCACCAGAAAGCAGGACCAGAAGCAACAGATGGAAACTAATCAAGTAGAGAAGCAACCTAGAACTAAGGAGAAAGTGAGAACAATTAATCAGTGGAACAGCCTGACTCCAGAATTTGCAGGTGCTGTCTCCTTTTTCCCTCAGCATGGCTGTCTCGGGAATTCTGGGAATTGAAGTCCACGAGTCATAAAAGAACCAAGGTTTCCTACCCCTGCCCTAGCCACAGAGAGAAGGGAAATTTTGAAAATTAAATGCTCTTATCATTACCTAAAGAGGCAGAAGTAACTGTTTCAATAATTACTATTAGAATCAGATTGGGCAATAGAAATTTTTGTGTGGCAAAGCACCACCATGGATGAGATCTTCCTTAGTCCTAGCTAAAGTTGCTGGAAACAGCAAAACCATAAATATATCAAAGAACCGTGATAAACAAAATCGTAAAACACCCAACATGACAGCTGTGACACCCATAGATGAATAAATATGTATAAATTGATGGGCACTTCTAGAACACTTGCCAGATTTGGCCTGGAGGGTTACTTTTGAATACTCCAATGAGATCAGATTTGTCATGTGGTCACACGTCCAGATGAGTAAGATCCATGCAGGTTTAGATAAGAAGTAAGTAATAAGGATTGACCTGTTGTGTATTTGTAATGGCCTATATTTATTTTAGACCGCTATGGATGGATGGATGGATGGATGGATGGATGGATGGATGGATGGATAGATGGATGGATGGAAACTTGTATCTGCCATTCTTGTTATGATCTTATTGGAGATGTTCTCTAAGTATCTAAAGAAGTATACGGAAATGTTTCTTTCATTAATTTATATATAAGTCTGAACTTTAGGTATTGCCTGATTGTGGTGCAGAAGTATCCCTTCATTGGAGTAAAATAATGATTGGATGTTGTCAGAGAACTTTAAATTCTAATAGAAGAGAATATTTGTAGTTTAAGATCAAACTATGGGGTCCTTGGTGCTCTCTGAGTTTGACAAATAACAGAAGACAACAGCCTAATTAAGGAACCACAAAGAACCCTGGGTGTTATTAATATCTCTGTATTGAAAGAATGTCAGTAGCCACTTGTATTAAATTTGTATGGTGTAATTTTTGACACTTTGAATTTGTTTTGTTATTCTCTTTCTCTATTCCCTTTATGTTAATTTGTATTTTAATGTTTGATATTGAAATCTAATATAGAAAGAGACAGAGATAGATAGATAGATAGATAGATAGATAGATAGATAGATAGATAGATAGATAGATAGATAGATAGATAGATAGATAGATAGATAAATTTTACGTGGGAGAAAACCCAAATAATCAAAGACCTACATACAAACACCCGCAAAAACCTCAGAAAACAAATAGATAGATAGATATCAACATGGAGTGAATAGGAATACTGGACTGAAGGGAGGTGTGTTGGTACACATTTGTAAAAGAGATGTAGATTTTTTTAAATCTTCACTTTTAGGAGAATTACCCTAGTTTGCATTTTTAAGACCAGTAATGAAGATCATAACATCACCACACTTCAGATTTTTCTGAATTTTACAATAGTTTGCAGCCCAAAATTGACTATGCATATGCATATTTTTTTTTTTTTACAAAAAAACCTGTGGCCTTTTTCAGGTATAACTGTGGAAAATTTAGGCCAAGTGCATATGATACTGAAAGAAACTGGATATAGATTTGCACCCGTTAATGCAAATCCATCTGCATATGTGCTGGCACACAAAAATAGTTCCGTAGAGATAGAAATACTTGTAAATGTCAACGAAAATAACTTGGCATCAACTTTAGCTTTTTTTCTGTTAAAAAGTGGAGAATTGCAATCTTGACAAGTGGATCTATGCAACCTTCAGTGGCCATGCTGTCTGGAAATGATGGGTTAGAAATGGTGACAAGAAACATCTGGAAAACAGGTTAAGATAGAGTGACTTTCAGGGTGAGCTAATAACGCTGTACTATATAGGTGTCCTCAGCAATCAACTGACAGCTTAATTTCAGGTAAAATAGGAACAGGACTGTGAACTGCCAATTATAGGAATGTCTCTGCTTTGGTTTATTTATTTATTTTCACCCAGGATGTTTTGTTTTGCGGGACATTGGTTTTTATGTGTCACTGTCAGTTGAATAATAACTGTCTTTGCCCTTATAGATCATTTAAAACTACAGGAGATCCTATCCTTCACAGGGGTTTAGCAAATGCAACAGTCTTCACGTTTCAAAAGGCAGTTCAAGGAGAATGGCAAAGATTGTTTGTCTGTCTCCTAACAAGATAAAATAAAAGCAGATGCCTTTGCAATTCATTAAGGAAAGCAGGATGTCCAGTTCTGAGTAGTAACCAGAGAAACAGAAAAGTAGGATTCGAGTTCTGAGGAAAAGACCAATAACGTGGGAATTGTTATTGTAGCAATTGTCGCACTTAGACTTACATACTGCTTCATAAATCCTTGCTAGCCCTCTATAATCAGTTTACAGAGTCAGCATATTTGCCCCCAACAATCTGGATCCTCATTTTACCGACCTCGGAAGGATGGAAAGCTGAGTTAACCTTGAGCTAGTCAGGATTGAACTGCTGGCAGTGAGCAGAGTTAGCCTGCAGTACTGCATTCTAACCACTTCACCACCATGGCTCTTTTTCTTTCCTTTTTAATTTTCTTATCCTTTTAATAGGCTTATTTTATGAAAAAAAATCCAAAAATGGATGAACATGCTTCAAGATCTTGGATGAAAGGATTAGAAGGCAAGCTTGGCATGATCTGTGTGTCACTCCTTAACAGAACAGAATAACAGAGTTGGAAGGGGCCTTGGGGGTCATCTAGTCCAACCCCCTGCTCCGGCAGGAAACCCTATACCAGGGGTAGGCAACCTTGGCTCTTTTATGACTCGTGGACTTCAACTCCCAGAATTCCTGAGCCAGCATGGCTGGCTCAGGAATTCTGGGAGTTGAAGTCCACGAGTCATAAAAGAGCCAAGGCTGCCTACCCCTGCCCTATACCATTTCAGACAAATGGCTGTCCAGTCTCTTCCTAAAAAACCTCCAGTGAGGAAACACCCACAACTTCTGAAGACAAGCTGTTCCACTGTTTAATTATTCTCACTGTTAGGAAATTTCTTCTCAATTCTGGGTTGCTTAACCTACTCCACTGTCCCATTTCAACACAATATTGGGTTTATGCAAGGATTTCCATTCAACGCAAGTTGACTTAACCTAGAAACAGGATGTATAAATATATGCACTCCATTCCCTGCATATCTACATATCTAGCACCATTTAAGAGCTTTTCCATGGCACAGATATCCAAACATTATTGCATTTTGTTACATAATAATAATAACAATAACAATAATAATAATAGTAAAGTTGGAAGGGACCTTGGAGGTCATCTAATCCAACCCCCTGCTTAGGCAGGAAACACTATACCATTTCAGACAAATGGCTGTCCAGTCTCTTCTTAAAAACCTCCAGTGTTGGAGCATTCACCGCTTCTGGAGGCATTTTGTTCCACTGGTTAATTGTTCTAACTGTCAGGAAGTTTCTCCTTAGTTCTAGGTTGCTTCTCTCTTTGTTTAGTTTCCATCCATTGCTTCTTGTCCTGCCTTCAGGCGCTTTGCAAATAGCTTGACTCCCTCTTCTTTGGGGCAGCCCCTGAGATATTGGAACACTGCTATCCTGTCCCCCCTGGTCCTTCTCTTCATTAAACTAGACATACCCAATTCCAGACCATAAGAAAGGCTGAGCGCAAAAGAATTGAGGCCTTTGAACTATGGTGCTGGAGAAGACTCCTGCGAGTCCCTTGGACTGCAAGGCGTTCAAACCGGTCAGTCCTAGAAGAGATCAACCCCGACTGCTCTTTAGAAGGCCAGATCCTGAAGTTGAAACTCAAGTACTTTGGCCACCAAATGAGAAGGAAGGATTCACTGGAGAAGAGCCTAATGCTGGGAAAGATTGAGGGCAATAGAAGAAGGGGACGACAGAGAATGAGATGGCTGGATGGAGTCACTGAAGCAGTAGGTGTGAATTTAAATGGACTCCAGAAGATGGTAGAGGACAGGAAGACCTGGAGGAATGTTGTCCATGGGGTCGCGATGGGTCGGACATGACTTCGCAATTAACAACAACAACCCAATTCCAGCAGCCTTTCCTTATATGCTTTAGCCTCCAGTCCCCTAATCATCTTTGTTGCTCTTCTCTGTACTCTTTCTAGAGTCTCAGCATCTTTTTTGCATCGCAGTGACCAAAACTGGATGCAGGATTCCACGTGTGGCCTTACCAAGGCCTTGTAAAGTGGTATTAACACTTCACGTGGTCAAGATGTTTCAAGTTTTTAGCAACTAAATATCTGCATTGACTTCTTTGGGAGGATCCAGAATCCCAAAGATTCAATCTCATGATCTCTGGAAGCAATATACTATACAGGTAGTCATTGACTTACGACCACAATGGATCCCAAATTATCTGTTGCTAGGTGAGACAGTTGTTAAGTGAGCTTTGCTCCATTTTACGACCTTTCTTGCCACAGTTGTGAAGTGTATCACTACAGTTATTAAGTTAGTAACACAGTTGTTCAGTTGTTGAGTCTGGCTTCCCCGTGGACTTTGCTTGTCAGAAGATCACAAAAGGAGATTACATCCCCCTAGGACAGGGGTGTCAAACTGCCTGCCCGCAGGACGGATACATCATAGCGAAACTGCGCCCACCCCCATTGCCGGCAATGGGTGAAAAGTCGGGATACGTCACGACACGTCATGTGACGTTTGATATCCCTGCCCTAGGACACTGTAACTGTCATAAAGATGAATCAGTTGCCAAGCATCCAAATTTAGGTCATTTGACCGCGGGGTTGCTGCAACAATTGTTAAGTGTGAAAAATGGTGATACTGTACGTCAGAGGCCCCCAACATTTTGGGCACCAGGGAGCGGTTACACGGAGAGAGTTTTTTCTGCAAACTGGAGGGGGGCATGGTTTTATCTGCTGTCTGCATCCCGTGGATGGGGCTTTGCTTGTTTGTGCGGACCGATTACTGGCATGCCGTGGCCCAGTACCAATCCACAAACCAGGGTTTGGGGACCCCTGCTGTACGTCATTTTTTTTCAGTGCCTTTGTAACTTCGAACAGACACCAAATGTGCTGTTGTCAGTTGAAGGCAACCTGTATGGCGTAAGTATCATTTATTAACTTTTAGCCAGTTTTAATCAACTTCTCTGTTCCTTGTTATCTCATTTATTTCCTCAATGGAAAGGTTTCTTTCTTTCTTCTCTGCAGGAGAAGGAAACTGGGTAATTGATAGTGGAAATAATTTGACCCTATAAATCGTTCCTTCTGAAAAGCTCGTAGTTCTGAAACGCTCAGAAAACACATCCGTCTAGCTGATTTTCTCACACTCTATAGGTGTTACCTTATTTATCAGGGAAAAGTCCTTGCAACAAGGACACCCAAAACTAAGTTTTTCCTTCCAAATGTGAATTCTTATCTTCCACCCATAAAAATATACGGTTAGCAATGAGATGAGAACAAAAACAAATGCATCACTCAACTTTCCATGATGATTCACTCCAGGCATTATTTCTCTCTGTCTTCCTTAAACCATCAGTCTAGAGCAGTAGTTCTCAACCTTTTTAATGCCGTGACCCCCAACCGGTCGTAAGTCGAGGACTACTCAACCAGTCGTAAGTCGAGGACTACTCAACTGGTGCAGCACCGTTTGCAGAATGGGACTTTTGGCGGGCTCAGCAGGGCAGAGACAGCCTGGACAATTCCTATTGGCTTTTGAAAGCCAATAGAATTAGACTCTATTCAAGAGAGTCTATTCTATTGGCTTTCAAAAGCCAATAGAATAAAAGGGAATAGCACAGCTAAGGAAAAGGGGGCAAAAAATGGTGGACTGCGTTGTTTGGCGACCCCCGTGAAACAGTTGTTCGACCCCAAATGGGGTCCCGACCCACAGGTTGAGAACCACTGGTCTAGAGAAAGAGCTTGCTCCATTGCTAGAAATATATCTGTGTGCATAGATGCATGCACAAAGTCAACAGACATGTCTCCAAGAAAAACAAAATAGAGGGTGGGATGATTTATTGCGGGGTGAGGAGAAGACATGACCGGGTTATAAACTCTCTCGCCCTTGCCCTTTTTGAAATAATAAAATAATGGAAGGGACCTTGGAGGTCTTCTAGTCCAACCCTCTGCTCAAGCAGGAAATCCTATACCCTTCCAGACAAATTGTTGTCCACTCTCTTCTTAAAAACTTTCAGTGATGGAGCACCCACAACTTCTGAAGGTAAGCCGTTCCATTGATTAATTGTTCTCACTGTCAGGAAATTTCTCCTTGTTTCTCGGTTGCTTCTCTCCTGGATTAGTTTCCATCCATTGCTTCTTGTCCTGACTTCAGGTGCTTTGGAGAATACGTTGACCCACTCTTCTTTGTGGCAGCCATTTTTCCAGTGGTGTTGTAACTTTGAACAGTCACTAAATAAACTGTTTAGTAGTCCTCAACTTACAAGCATTTATTCAGCAACCGTTTAATATAATAATAATAATAAAAAAATGATGATGATGATGACGACGACAATGATGATGATGATGATGTTGTAAAGGATCTTGGAGGTAATCTAATCCAACCCCTTGCTTAAGCAGGAAACCCTATACTATTTCAGACAAATGGCTGTCCAGTCTCTTCTTAAAAACTTCCAATGTTGGAGCATTCACAGCTTCTGGAGGCAGGTTGTTCCACTGATTAATTATTCTAATTGTCAGGAAATTTCTCCTTAGTTCTAGGTCAGGGGTCTGTAACCGTTCCTCTTATGTTTTAGCCTCAACTCCCCTAATCATCTTTGTTGCTCTTCTCTGCACTGTTTCTAGAGTCTCAACATCTTTTTTACATTGTGGTGACTAAAACTGGATGCAGAATTCCAAGTGTGGCCTTACCAAGGCATTGTAAAGTGGTATTAACACTTCACATGATCTTGATTCTATCCCCCTGTTAATGCAGCCTAGCACTGTGTTGGTTTTTTTGGCAGCTGCAGCACACGGCTGGCTCATATTTAAGTGATTGTCCACTAGGACTCCAAGGTCCCTCTCACAGTTACTACTATTGAGCAAGGTACCCCCTATACCAGTGATGGCGAACCTTTTAGAGACGGAGTGCCCAAACTGCAACCCAAAACCCACTTACGCATTGTCGAGTGCCGGGTGGGTGTGGCCCATTGGCTGGGTGTGGCCAATTGGGTGGGCATGACCCATTGGGTGGGCATGGCTGTGGTGGTAATGGCAGACTGGGTGGGACTAAAAAGTTCAATCAATCAATTCCAACTTTGCAAGATCTTTTTTTTTCCCACGAGAAGTTGAAATTGACTAACTGAACCTTTTTTTTTTTTTTTTGCACACTGCGGCGGAGGCCTAAAGCAAAAAGTTTTTTTATAAAAACCCAGCTGAAGGCCTAGGTCTGGGGTGACGGCATGCGTGCCCACAGAGAGGTTCGCCACCACTGACCTATACTATACCTGTGCATTTGGTTTTTCTTGCCTAAATGTAGAATCTTTACTTTTTTCACCATTGAATTTCATTTTGTTAGATAGCGCCCAGTGTTCAAGTCTGTCCAGATCCTCCTGTATCCTAAGCCTGTCTTCTGGAGTGTTGGCTATTCCTGCCAGCTTGGTGTCGTCTGCAAATTTGATGACTTCCCCATCTATCCCTTCATCCAAATCGTTGATGAAGATGTTGAAGAGTACTGGGCCCAGAACAGAGCCCTGGGGCACCCTACTACACACCTCCCTCCATGTAGATGCAGTTCCATTGAGGACCACACGCTGAGTACGGCCGGTCAGCCAGCTACGGATCCATCTGGTGGTGATGCTGTCTAACCCACATTTTCCTATCTTATCAAGTAGTAGATTAGTAGGTTTTATAGATTAAAAACAGCTTTACACTGTAAGCATAAGCAATCGTGGTTTTTTAACAGGAGGGAAAGAACACTGGAAAGAGTTCTGAAGAGCCAGTTTGGGCATTAGTCTCAAGGACAACAGCATCTAAGAAAAGACCATATTTGACAGCTCACCTGTAAAAATGCTTTTTCCGAACCTGTTCATGTAGGATGACTGAATCTGAGCACATTATAGCAATTTGGAATAATGATGCTAGACATAACACTGCTTCTGTTTGAAAGGCAAGTGGCTTAGTCACCTCTGAATCCAATTTTTTTTAAAAAAAAAATCACTCAAAGTGCATGTAAATAAAAACATGAAGTGTTAGCTTCTGCATTTGGTTGGTTCATGCTTCATTTAAGCCGATTAACCCATTTATTCCATTTCTGTTCCACTTGTTGGTTTATATTTGCTACACAAACATGGTATAAAAATAGATGCAGCTCCAACAGGTTCTCCCTTAATGTACCACTTTGGTTACAACAAGATCAAACCAGCTGGTGTTTAGATAATCTGAGCGTAACAACCATCGAGTGCAATGCTCTATCCAAGCAGGCTGAATGACTTTCAGCCAATGTACTCTGGTAGATAAAGGTGATACAAAAACAGGGTAATCCTGAATACAACTAGAACTCTGGAACCGTTTTCCAAATTATTATGATCACGAACTGCTTGATTAATCCTGACATAAATATTCTGCTTTAGAGTTACAATCAGCATACATGACTCATTCATCCATTCATTCAAATTTGTTATACAGATAGTCCTCAATTTATGACCCCCTACTACCGCTCTACTGTTGTTGTTGTTGTTGTTGTTGTTAATTGCGAAGTCGTGTCCGACCCACCGCTATCCCATGGACAACGTTCCTTCAGGGCTTCCTGTCCTCTACCATTTTCTGGAGTCCATTTAAGTTCACTCCTCCTGCTTCAGTGACTCCATCCAGCCACCTCATTCTCTGTCGTCCTCTTCTTCTCTTGCCCTCAGTCTTTCCCAGCATTAGGCTCTTCTCCAGTGAGTCCTTCCTTCTCATTAGATGGCCAAAGTATTTGAGTTTCAACTTCAGGATCTGGCCTTCTAAAGACCGCTCTACTACCCCCTCTTATTGGTTTCATTATTATGATTATTATTACATGTATAAGAGCTTCTGCACCGGAGACAAATAGAACAAAGTACTCTACTCTACTCTACTCTACTCGGCTCTATTCTACTCTATTCTACTCTACTTTACTCTACTCTACCCTACCCTACCCTACCCTACCCTACTTTGTTCTATTCTGTTCTGTTCTGTTCTGCTCTGCTCTGCTCTGCTCTGCTCTGCTCTGCTCTGCTCCATTCCGCTCCACTCTAGTCTAGTCTAGTCTAGTCTACTCCATTCCATTCTATTCTATTCTATTCTATTCTCATCACCATCACCATATATTCTATTCTATTCTATTCTATTCTATTCTATTCTATTCTATTCTATTCTATTCTATTCTATTCTATTCTATTCTATTCTATTCCATTCCATTCCATTCCATTGTTGTTGACACTTCACCCCATGTCTAGAACTAAAAGCAATGCGTTATTTTTGGAATAGAAAAACAGGTGATGTGTTAGCTTTCTCTTCTTTTGCTATCTGGAAAATCTAAAATAAATGTGAGCGGGTTTGTTTTGCTGTGTTTTCTTTTTAAAAGTGCTCAAAACAAATTACCGTATTGCAGGCTATTCAGATAGGCCTATTTGCAGGAATTGGCTGTGGGGATTTTTTTTTAAAAAAAAAAGGCTAGTTTCTTCCCTGACCTCAGAATTGACACTCAAAAATGTATCATTTCGTTGTAATTGGAACATAAACTTTATCCAGCTGTATTCTTTGATAAGCAAAAAAGCAACATCGTTTTGGGCTGAATGGTAAGCACTGCAGCAATAGCATTTGTACGCTTTTTATATATATATTGTCTTTTTATCAACATTATAGAAAATGCGATCGATAGGAGATTTTGCAGTGAAGATCTACTTTGTTTTTGAAGAGCTGAGTTCCTCTGTAGATGGTTTAATGTGTTTCATTCTTTCTCTCATTCCTTTTTTATTTAGTTCTGTATTTGTTTTTTTGTTTGTTTGTTTGTTTACGTTGTCATTTATTTTCCTTTCTGGTTATTGGTTGTTGTTGTTTTTTGGGTCTGCTATAGATTCAAACCAATTTTACTTCATTGCACTGAAAAAAAACGCAATGTTGTTTTGCTTCTCTTTGGATATTATGAGCCCCTCCAGCGTTTTGCTGATTTCCTCTGCAAAAAGTGATAAAAAGGACTCAGATAGGCCAATTGGTACCATTAATTGACAAGGGTAGGACTAGAATGCATGTTGGCTTAAGTGGAGTAGTGTTCCTTCCTTTAAAACCAGCCTGGTTGGTTTTACTTTGTTACCATTGAACTGGGACCCTTGAGGAAACGTTTGTCAATCTGCAATTGAATAGGACTAGATCAGTGATGGCGAACCTTTTAGAGACCGAGTGCCCAAACTGCAACCCAAAACCCACTTATGCATCGTCGGGTGCTGGGTGGGTGTGGCCCATTGGCTGGGTGTGGCCAATTGGGTGGGCGTGGCTGCGGTGGTAACAGCAGACTGGGTGAGACTAAAAAGTTCAATCAATCCCAACTTTGCAAGATCTTTTTTTTCCCCGCGAAAAGTTGAAATTGATTGAACCTTTTTTTTTTTTGCGCAAGGCGGTGGAGGCCTAAAGCGAAAAGGGTTTATAAAACCCAGCTGAAGGCCTAGGACTGGAGCGACGGCACGCGTGCCCACAGAGAGGGCTCTGAGTGCCGCCTCTGGCACCCGTGCCATAGGTTCGCCACCACTGGACTAGCTGAAAAGACTTTGAATACATGCGGGTGGGTGGGCTCGGGGATGATCGGGGTTAGTTGTAACAATAAACACATCTAACTCCCTCCGGTATGTGAGCAATCGTGGCCTGGAACAGAATATGTTCAGAACTTATAAACGAACATGGATTTCTTGACTGTGAGAACAATTAATCAGTAGAACGACTTGCCTCTAGAAGTTGTGGGTGTTTCATCACTGGAGGTTTTTAAGAGGAGACTGGACACCCATTTCTCTGAAATGGTATTGTTGGAAGAAAAGTCTTTATCGTGGTTCAGTCCAAGCCGGGGATAAACAATATGGCGACTGCTTTAGAAAGAAGGTTGCAGTTTATTGAAAAGGAGAGCCAGACAGAAAGATGGCTCTGGCAGAAAAGAGAGGGAAACAGGGGGCTGAGCACAGGTGGGGAGTGGGTTTTTATACCCTCTGGAGCCTTTTGTTTGGAGTTGCTTCCTGTGGCATGAGCTTTGACCTGAGCTTGAGAGTGCCCTTTGGTGTCTCTGTGTTAATCCTATTATGTCCTATCTTAGATTTTAGGTGTCTTTGTCTTCTTGATCTTCTAGCTGGGGCCTCCATCTGGTTTCTGCTTGGGGGAGGGAAACCTGGGGCTATTAAGAAAAACTGGGCATTCTTTTCTGCTTCTTTAAGATCCTTTGAGAAAATATATTCTTCTGCCCTTTTAATATTTCCTTCTCTGGGGGGCTGACTTCCCACAGTATAGGGTTTCCTGCTTGAGCAAGGGGTTGGACTAGAAGATCTCCAAGGCCCCTTACAACTCTGTTATTCTGTTATTAGCAGAGGTTTCACAGTTCTTTACTGAATAATTCATTTTTGTCTCCTAAACAGGTGTGCAGGGTGACTGAGCGACCCTGAAAACTTTAACCCAATGTACCAGGAGGATACCAACTTAGGAAATAAGAGATTGGTACAAGAGAAAGTCATGTAGAAATTATCTTACCTTTGTTTCTGTGCTTTCACCTGTGACTTTATTGTCTTATGTACATATGTGATGATAGGCTGCTTCAATCGCAGACAGTTCTAAGCTGTTTACAGTTCAGGCTGTGCATCATAAAAATCAACCATTCAAAGCAAGTCCCCAATAGTCAAACTATAAGATCATCATCACAATCAGAATAACAGAATAACAACAGAATAACAGAGTTGGAAGGATCTTGGAACACTGCTGTCACATCACCCCTAGTCCTTCTTTTAATTAGAATAGAATAGAGCTGGAAGGGACCTTGGAGGTCTTCTAGTCCAGCCCCCTGCTCAAGCAGGAGAACCTACACCAGTGGTTCTCAACCTTTTTAATGCCGTGACCCCTAACCGGTCGTAAGTCAAGGACTACTCAACTGGTCGTAAGTCGAGGACTACTCAACTGGTGCAGCACCGTTTGCAGAATGGGACTTTTGGCGGGCTCAGCAGGGCACAGACAGCCTGGACAATTCCTATTGGCTTTTGAAAGCCAATAGAATTAGACTCTATTCAAGAGAGTCTATTCTATTGGCTTTCAAAAGCCAATAGAATAGACTAAGGAAAAGGGGGAAAAATGGCGGACTTCGTTGTTTGGCGACCCCCGTGAAATGATCGTTCGACCCCAAATGGGGTCCCGACCCACAGGTTGAGAACCACTGACCTACACCATCTCAGACAGGTGAATGTTTAGTCTCTTCTTTAAAATCTCCAGTGATGGAGCGCCCACAATTTCTGGAGGCAAGCTGTTCCACTGGTTAATTGTCCTCACTGCCAGGAAATTTCTCCTTAATTCCAGGCTGCTTCTCTCTTTGATCAGTTTCCAACCATTGTTTCTCGTCCTTCCCTCTGATGCTTTGGCAACAATCTGACCCGCTCTGTCTTTTGGCAGCCCCTCAGATACTGGAACACTGCTATCTTATCTCCCCTATTTCTTCTTTTCTTTAGACTAGCCAAACCCAAGGCCTGTAGCCGTTCTTCATATGTTTTAGTCTCCAGTCCCCTGATCATCTTTGTTGCTCTTCTGCACAATCTTTCTAGAGTCTATGTGTTTCCTAAGAATCAACCCAACCTGATGACATATAATTAATTAAACCAAATGCAGTATATACATTGGAAGTCAGTGCCGAACCACTTTCACATTGTTGCCAAGAAAACAACTTCGTTGTATGCATTAGGTCTTCAGGAATTGTGGTGGACCTGAAAGAGTATTTTGATGCCTTCAAATCAGTGTTGCTTCTTGGTGACTGCCTGTACAAGTTTTCTGCAGTTTTCGTAGCAAGGTTTTACAGACATGGTTTACCTTTGCCTACTTCCTGGGGCTGGAGAGAGAGTGGCTGGCCCCAACTACACAGTTGGCTTTGTGCCCAAGGCAGAGACTAGAACTCACAATCTCCCCGTTTTTACCCTGATACCTTCACCACTGCACCAAATTGTCTCTGAAGGAGATTTTGATTTTGTCTTTGACTTTTTCAGTGCTATTCCTACTGAGTAAGAATTGAATTGAATTGAGTTGAGTTGAGTTGAGTTGAGTTGGACTGAATTGAACATTTTATTTGGTGAAGTGTGATTAGACACACAAGTAATTTGTCTCTGGTGCATGCAAAGCAATGGAGGAGGAGGAGAGAGAAGAGAGAAGGAGGAGGAGGAGAAGAAGGGGAAGGAGGAGGAGGAGGAAGAAGGAGGAGGAGGAGGAGGAGGAGGAGGAGGAGGAGAAGAAGAAGAAGAAGAAGAAGAAGAAGAAGAAGAAGAAGAAGAAGAAGAAGAAGAAGAAGAAGAAGAAGAAGAAGTAAAGAAGACAATAAGATAATAATAATGCTACAATGATGATATAAAAGACAGACTTTTATTTTGGAAAACATTATGTGTTTTTCAAAAATAACATCTTTATTCTTCCTTTCCTGTGAATCAGTTGTTTTGTTATGATAAAAATTAAAAAGCCTAAAGTAGTTCTGTTTTGTTTGTCCCTGCACGACTGTTACTGAAGGCAGAAACTCAATCCCTTATCTATTCTCATCTGGTAAAACTGATTCACAATCAGGTTCCCCCCCCTTTTTTTTAATGCAACGGATGAATATTGTATTAGAGATAGGCTGGAGCTTCTAATGTATGAAAATAGTATTCCAGAGTGATCTGTTTTGTAGCAGCTCCTTTCAAACATAACACCTCTCCAAGCATCCTCTGGAAAATGTATTTCTTTTGATCACCTTGGCATTAGCGATTTGAGCGATAAACATGGCCTCAACCAAACACTTCTGCCGTTTGTCTGCTCAGTTTGTGTGGGAGACTGTCAAAGAGGCACCTCTTTTGAGGCCATCAAAAGAATCTTCCCACTATTTTGCTTTGCTTTGTGTGGGAAGATTTGCATTGCTAAATAAAGCCTTAACACCTAGAGGAGCAGAGACACCTACAACCTCATTGTCACTGAAGTAGCAGTCAATTGTAGCAGAATTCCATTATTTGAGAGGCTGCCGCAAAGAAGAGGGGGTCAAATTATTCTCCAAAGCACCAGAGGAAAGGACAAGAAACAAGGTTGGAAACTGACCAAAGAGAGAAGCAACCTGGAATTAAGGAGAAACTTTCCTAACAGTGAGGACCAGTGGAACAGCTTGCCTTCAGAAATCATGGGTGCTCCATCACTGGAGGTTTTAAGAAGAGACTAGACAGTCTCTTGTCTGAAATGGTATAGGTTCTCCTGCTTGAGCAGGGGGGCTGGACTAGAAGACCTCCAAGGTCCCTTCCAGATTCTATTCTATTCTATTCCATTCCATTCCATTCCATTCCATATTTTCTATTCTATTCTATTCTATTCTATTCTATTCTATTCCATTCCATTCCATATTTTCTATTCTATTCTATTCTATTCTATTCTATTCTATTCTATTCTATTCCATTCCATTCCATTCCATATTTTCTATTCTATTCTATTCTATTCTATTCTATTCTATTCTATTCTATTCTATTCTATTCTATTCCATTCCATTCCATATTTTCTATTCTATTCTATTCTATTCTATATTTTCTATTCTATTCTATTCTATTCTATTCTATTCTATTCTATTCTATTCTATTCTATTCTATTCTATTCTATTCTATTCTATTCCATTCCATATTTTCTATTCTATTCTATTCTATTCTATTCTATTCTATTCTACTCTACTCTACTCTACTCTACTCTACTTCTTGAGCTGTACCATTTCAGGCAGAAGGTGATGCTCATAGGATTGGGGGGGGGGGAGGAATTCTGCACAAGAGATCCTTTGTAGAGGAAATGAATGCGTAGGACAGAAAACATCTAGCCTAGCTTAACCTTACCGGATAAGGCTGGCTTGTGTTCTGTAAAGGACCCTCCATGGAGGAAAGTCCTCATTGACTTTAAGTGGTGGTCAACCCTGGTTTGTGCCTGGATGAGAGACCATTAAGAAATCTGAGATTAAGGAAAAAGAAAAAGGAGGAGGAGAAATGGAGAAGGGGAAGGGGAAGGATAATAATAATAATAATAAAGTTGGAAGGAAAAGGAGAGGGAGGAGGAAGAGGAAGGGGAAGAGGAGGCAAAGGGGGGGTGGGGAAGAGGAAGGCAGAGAAAGGAGATGGAGAGGGGGAGGGGAGGGGAAAGGAAAGGGAGGAGGAGAAAGAAGAAGGGAAGAAGAGGAGGAAGAGGAGGAGGAGCAGGAGGAGGAGGAGGGCAAGGACAAACCAATTGCATATAGTCAACTTCTTGAATCAGGTTGTCAGGAATCCAGTTCAACACAAGCGTGCCTTTACTCTCTCAAAGCCTGAAACCTGACTTTACTAAAATAAGATGTGTGAGACAGTATTTTCCAGTATATTATAGGGCAACAAAAGGGACTAGACGTGACCCCATTTTCTCTTCAGGAGATTCTGTAACGGCAAGCAAAGCCCTTTGGAAATATATGTGCCGAAAAACAGATGGACCTTGGACAGAATAATTCTTCTTGTGACGTAGTCACTGATCTCCTTAGACTTTGCAGTTGAGTTTCCAACAAAGCAGATCGTTAAGACAAGGAGATGTTCCCCTAAAACAGTGTTTCCCAAACTTGACCATTTTAAGGCATGTGGACTTCAACTCCCAGAATTCCACAGCCAGCGTTGCTGGCTGTGGAATTCTGGGAGTTGAAGTCCACATGCCTTAAAATGGTCAAGTTTGGGAAACACTGACCTAAAAGAAGAAAGAAATTGAGTCTTTCACATTCAGCCGTAAGATGAGCTAAATGAGATCTGCTAATATCCACCTTTGGCTACCTCAAATGGGAGCTCTTTTTTTTTCCCCTTAAAAAACCTGCCTATTGTGCTGAGATAGCAACCATTTTGAAACTGCTTATTTCCACATTTCCATTGTAAAATCCTACTTATAGGAGGTTTCTGTAAGAAAGAATGACATCAGGGAAAATTGCAAAAAAACAGATTTCGTAAGGAAGATACAGTCACCACTACTGTGGATAGGAAGTGTCTGAGAAAGGTTTTGAGTGGTAGAAAAAGTTGCAATTTTTTTTTTAAAACAAAACCCAGAGCTTTTTAAATGGTGTAGAGAAAAGCTGATTACAGTAATCTAGAGCAGTTTTTTCTTCAACTTTGGCAATTTTAAGAGGGGTGGACTTCAATTCCCAGAATTCCCACAGCCAGCAAAGGTGGATATTAGCAGATCTCATTTAGCTCATCTACCCCTAACAGAATAGCAGAATGACAGAGCTGGAAG
Source organism: Crotalus helleri (assembly GCA_024509115.1). Classification (NCBI taxonomy): domain Eukaryota; kingdom Metazoa; phylum Chordata; class Lepidosauria; order Squamata; family Viperidae; genus Crotalus; species Crotalus helleri. The sequence continues at coordinate 32,019 of JAKSXO010000360.1, forward strand.
GGAGCTTGGGGATCATTTAGTCTAACCCCTTGCACAAGCAGGAGACCATGTACCAATCCAGACAAGTGGCTGTCCAGTCTCTTCTTAAAAACCACCAGTGTTGGAGCACCCACAACTTCTGAAGGCAAGCCGTTCCACTGATTGATTGTTCTTATTGTCAAGAAATTTCTCCTTAGTTCTAGGTTGCTTCTCTCCTTGAATAATTTCCATCCGTGGCTTCATGTCTTGCCTTCTGGTGCTTTGGAGAGCAGATTGACTCCCTTTTTTTTGTGGCAGCCCCTCAAATATTGGAATACTGCTATCATGTCCCCCCTAGTCCTTATTTTCATTAAACTAGTCGTACCCAATTCCTGCAACCGTTCTTCATATATTTTAGCCTCCATCGTTGTTGCTCTTATCTAATTCGATGGAACCTGTTACAGATAACTCAGTCAATGAACTTCCAAGGGAGGTTTTTATTGTTATTATTATTCCTAGAACCATGGTGGCAAACCTATGGCACGCATGCCACAGGTGGCACACAGAGCCCTCTCTGTGGGCACTCGCGCCATCGCCCCAGTCCTAGGCCTTCAGCTGGGTCTTATAAAACCTTTTTGCTTTAGGCCTCTGCCACCGTGTGCAAAAAAAAAAAAAGTACAATCAATCAATTTCAACTTCTCAGGGGGGGGGAAATATCTCACAAAGTTGGAATTGATTGATTGAACTTTTTAGTCCCACCCAGTCTGCCGTTACCACTGCAGCCATGCCCATCCAATGGGCCACATAACCCCAATTGGCCACACCCATCCAATGGGCCACACCCACCCGGCACTCGACGATACATAAGTGGGTTTTGGGTTGCAGTTTGGGCACTCAGTCTCTAAAAGGTTCGCCATCACTGTCCTAGAATCATGCAAAAGAAACAGGCTCTACAAAATTGTTTTGGTTTGAAAGAGGTCTCTGCCAAGCAACCCACTGGAAAAAAATCAGTTGCCTTTTAAGAGCAACTTCAAATGCTAAGCACAAGCCTGTTCATGAGACTGAGAACGTTACATGTGAATAGTATAATTAAGGTTGTCTCTCTCAATGCTAAAAAAATTCCAGCCCTTTTTTTTTTTTTTTTATCAGTTGTCAACTGGCAGGGAAGGTTGCTATGCATTCCTAGAGTGATTCCATTTCTGAAGCATTCCTTGCTTCTCCTGCTCCTGTTTTGCCTCCTTTCTGCAGTTACGTCTGAATTAATTATGAATCACTTGTTCTTATTTTGCCTCTTCTCTACAGGGGATGTCCATCAATGGGCCAGCAACATTAATTTCTGCTTCTAATTCTTTTAACTCTTTGTGATAGAATGCCCTTCCAAATAGAATAGAATAGAATAGAATAGAATAGAATAGAATAGAATAGAATAGAATAGAATAGAATGCCTGAAATGGTATAGGGTTTCCTGCCTGAGCAGAGGGTTGGACTAGATGACCTTCAAGGTCCCTTCCAACTTTTTTATTATTATTATTATTATAGAATAGAATAGAATAGAATAGAATAGAATAGAATAGAATAGAATAGAATAGAATAGAATAGAATAGAACAATAGGAAAGAATAGAATAGAATAGAATAGAATAGAATAGAATAGAATAGAATAGAATAGAATAGAATAGAATAGAATAGAATAGAATAGAATATGAATGGAATAGAATATGAATAGAATAGAATGCCTGAAATGGTATAGGGTGTCCTGCCTGAGCAGGGGGTTGGACTAGATGACCTCCAAGGTCCCTTCCAACTTTATTATTATTAGAATAGAATAGAATAGAATAGAATAGAATAGAATAGAATAGAATAGAATAGAATAGAATAGAATAGAAAATATGGAATGGAATGGAATGGAATGGAATGGAATGGAATAGAATAGAATAGAATAGAATAGAATAGAATAGAATAGAATAGAATAGAATAGAATAGAATAGAATAGAATAGAATAGAATAGAATAGAGCTGGAAGGGACCTTGAAGGTCTTCTAGTCCAGCCCCCTGCTCCAGCAGGAGAACTATACCATCTCAGACAAGTGACTGTCCAGTCTTTTCTTAAAAATCTCCGGTGATGGAGCACCCACGATTTCTGAAGGCAAGTCGTTCCACTGGTTGATTGTCCTCACTGTTAGGAAGTTTCCCCTTAATTAAAAAATTCCGGCACTATTATGGTCGTAATTCGAGGACTACCTATCCTGAGCATTAGACCTGAAATGGGGTCAGACCAGTGCAGAACAGAATGGAGGTGTGGCTTCCCAGGACTGCAAAATTCTATTTTTACTTGGTACCACCTAAAATAGCATTTGCCCCTTTTGGCAGCCTTGTCAAACTGCTCGTTCGTATTGAGTTTGAGATTAACTGCTTGTTCCCCATCACTGCTTCAGTGTAATGATTTCCAGGTTCCCTCTCTGCATGGAGTAAAGGCGCTTTCACATCCTGGAAGACTAGAAGAAGACGCCTGCTCTAGCAGATCAGATTTGAATAAATTGCGGTGATATCTTTGATCCTTTCTTTCAAGGAACGAGAACCTGCCAAATGGGAAATAAATTTAGAAACAATTTAGAGGCCCTAGGTTCATTTAAATAAAATTATTTGAAAACAAATTAATTCAAAAGAAGGGGGGAAAAAAACCTTAAACTAGGGCCAAATATAAAGAAGCTCAAACTGGTAATATATGTAGTTCTCAACGTACAACTATAATTGAGGCCAACGTGTATATGTTGCAAAACAAGAAAGTTATTAAGTGAGTTTTGCCCCATTTTTATGACCTTTCTTGAGACAGTTGTTAAGTGAATCACTGCACTTATTAAGTTAATAATACGGTTCTTAAGTGATCTGGCTTCCCCCATTGGCTTTGCTTGTCAGAAGCTCGCCAAAGAGGACCACATGACCTCGGGACACTGCAACCGTCATAAATACGAGTCAGTTGCCAAGCGTCTGCATTTTGATCACATGACCCTGGGAATACTGCAACAGTCGTAAGTGTGAAAAACGATCGTGAGTCACATTTTTCACTGCCGTCGTAATTTTGAATGGTCACTAAACTAACTGTTGCAAGTCAAGGACTACTTGTAGTCACAATGACTCAGTTTTATAACGCAAGTTGACACATAACAAGAGCATCCTTAGAGGAAGGATTTCAGCGGTAGGATAAAGATTGGACAGCGAGATGCACAGCCTAGTGAACAAACAAACCCATGGAAATAAAATGGAAAAGAAGGAAAATAGCAGGCTCCATTATGGCACGACCTTTGTTGAGAATCAGGTTTGTGTGATAGGATCTATAATATAATTAGGAGAACGTCTATGGAGGTTCTCCGTCATCCAGGTCACAGTTATTCCAAAGGTGCTTTTTTTCAGGAGGCCACTGGACTTTCTTGTTTTTTCCTTGAAGACGTTTCGCTTCTCATCCAAGAAGCTTCTTCAGCTCTGACTGGATGGTGGGGAATGAAGACAAAAGATAAAAGACGCTCTTTTGAAGAAAGCAAAGTCGACATTTTGGACAGTGAGGATCGCGTTTGAAAGAGGGGTCAAAGAGGCCACCTATGTCCAAACTGAACAGGGGCAGGGAGGGATAGGACACCCTCCATCCCCAGTTTACAACACAGTCCTTTCAGCAGTTCCAAAGAGACTCCACACTCATTTGCACCACTGAGGTGACTCTGAGGACACAGACAAACCTCCACGTGGCCTCAACGACTCTCTAAAACAGTGGTTCTCAACCTGTGGGTCGGGACCCCATTTGGGGTCGAACGACCATTTCACGGGGGTCGCCAAACAACGCAGTCCGCCATTTTCCCCCCTTTTCCTTAGCTGTGCTACTCCCTTTTATTCTATTGGCTTTTGAGAGCCAATAGAACAGACTCTCTTGAATAGAGTCTAATTCTATTGGCTTTCCAAAGCCAATAGGAATTGTCCAGGCTGTCTCTGCCCTGCTGAGCCCGCCAAAAGTCCCATTCTGCAAACGGTGCTGCACCAGTTGAGTAGTCCTCAACTTACGACCGGTTGAGTAGTCCTCGACTTACGACCGGTTGGGGATCGCAGCATTAAAAAGGTTGAGAACCACTGCTCTAAAAGGATGCAAATGACCAGCTGTCTGCAAGGAGTATAAATCCTTCCATTCCCCACCATCCAGTCAGAGCTGAAGAAGCTTCTTGGATGAGAAGCAAAATGTCTTAAAAAAAAAAACAAGAAAGTCCAGTTGCCTCTTGAAAAACCACTTTTGGGTTCTTCCCATTAGGATTTTTGCAAAATGACTAAGAACGCTTGTGTATTAAAAGAAGGCAAATGACCAGCTGTCTTCAAGGAGTATAAATCCTTCCATTCCCCACTATCCAGTCAGAGCTGAAGAAGCTTCTTGGATGAGAAGCGAAACGTCTTTAAAAAACACACACAAGAAAGTCCAGTTGCCTGGTGAAAAAGCATCTTTGGGATAGTTAGGAGAATCTGTTTTTGTAACTCTTGTTCTAAATGACAAAGAGGATAGTCCCGGTTCATTGACGCTCAACCTCAATTTCATCCAGCAGTTACAAGGTAGATAAATTAATTTCCAAGTTACTCGTATTGACGTTCACACGGTATCTCTAGTTCCTCACAATAATCCATATCTGGTTAGAATACAATAACATCGCACACTGAAGTCTATTTAAGTTTTAAAAGGATCCTGGGAATCATAGCAAAGATGTTACAAATATCGCCCTGTCAGACCTAGATTGATGGAACGAGACATTTCTATTCATTAAAACGAGCCACAAAAGCTGTCAGGGACATCAAAGCAAAACATAAAATCTTTTTTTCCGTTTCACCTGCTATAGCTAGGATAAAACAAGAGCATGTTTTTTTTCTTTTTTCTGAATATTTCACGGTTGAAATATTTTAATTTAACGTAATGCTCCTTCTGAAAAATCTCATAACATCTGTATTAATTCTTGGACCCCCAAAGGAGCTTGCAATTTGTACATTCCTTATGAAAGTATGTCTGTCTGGATCCATGTAAGGGTGTGTGTTTGTGTGGCATGTCAAACAACAAGGGAGAAGTCTTAATCATCTACCAAAGCTGGCACACATTCATTTCTCTCAACTTCCCCAAATTAACCAGATAGGAAACACAACAGGGGAGCAAATTCTACTTTACAGGTATTCTCGACTTACATTTGTTTAGTGACTGTTCCAAATTACAACGGCACCAGAAAAAGTGAGTTATGACTGTTTTTTGCACTTTTGACCATTCCAGCATCCCCATGGTCAGGTGATCAAAATTCAGATGCTCGGCAACTGGTTCAGATTTATGATGGTTGCAATGTCCCAGGGGAGTCATCTGATCCCCTTTTGCGACCTTGTGACAAGCAAAATCAATGGGGAACGCCAGATTCACTTAACAACCGTGTTGTTAATTGAACAACTGCAGTGACTCGCTTAACCACTGTGGCAAGAAATGTTGCAGAATGAGACTAAACTCACTTAAATGCTGTCTCGCTTAGCAACAAGAATAGAATAGAATAGAATAGAATAGAATAGAATAGAATAGAATAGAATAGAATAGAATAGAATAGAATAGAATGGAATGGAATGGAATGGAATGGAATGGAGTGGAGTGGAGTGGAGTGGAGTGGAGTGGAGTGGAGTGGAGTGGAGTACAGTAGAGTGGAGTGGAGAGGAGTGGAGTGGAGTGGAGTACAGTAGAGTGGAGTGGAGTGGAGTAGAGTACAGTAGAGTGGAGTGGAGTGGAGGAATAGAATAGAATAGAATAGAATAGAATAGAATAGAATAGAATGGAGTGGAGTGGAGTGGAGTGGAGTAGAGTACAGTAGAGTGGAGTGGAGTGGAGTAGAGTACAGTAGAGTGGAGTGGAGTGGAGTGGAGTGGAGGAATAGAATAGAATAGAATAGAATAGAATAGAATAGAATAGAATAGAATAGAATAGAATAGAATAGAATAGAATAGAATAGAATAGAATAGAGCTGAAAGGGACCTTGGAGGTCTTCTAATCCAGCCCCCTGCTCAAGCAGGAGAACCTAAACCATCTCAGACAGGTGATTGTCCAGTCTCTTCTTAAAAATCTCCAGTGATGGAGCACCCACGATTTCTGGAGGCAGGTTGTTAATTGGTTAATTGTCTAATTAACTGGTTAATTGTCCTCACTGTCAGAAAGTTTCTCCTTAATTCCAGGTTGCTTCTCTCTTTGATCAGTTTCCAACCGTTGTTTCTCGTCCTTCCCTCTGGTGCTTTGATGAACAACCTGGCCCCCTCTGCCCTATGGCAGCTCCTCAGATACTGGAACCCTGCTATCATGTCTCCCCTATTTCTTCTTTTCTTTAGACTAGCCAAACCCAAGTCCCGCAGCTGTTCTTCGTATGTTTTAGTCTCCCTGCCTTTCATCATCTTAGCTGCTCTTCTCTGAATTTTTTCCAGACTCTCAACATCATTTTTTTGTGATAAGGTGACCAAAACTGGCTGCAATATTCAAGGTGTGGCCTCACTAGGGTTTTATAAAGCGGTACTAATACCTCGTGTGATCTTGATTCTATGCCTCTGTTTATACAACCCAGGATTGTATTAGCTTTTTTTGGTTGCTGCTGCACACTGCTGGCTCATAGTCAAGTGATCGTCCACTAGGATGTTGGACGTTAGTTAGGATGTTGTCAGTTGTGGTATTAGTCAAGGACTACCCATACTGTAAAGCTATCTTGACCCAATCTTACAAGTCTGAAAGTACAAGTCTTCTTCCATTTCCCTTACAGCCTGTGAAACAAGACAAGACAACTCTTCTGAAACTTTTGCCCCACCCATTATTCCGCTGTAGGCCATGCTAATATCTCTTATCTGACATTTCAGAATAACAGAATAACAGAGTTGGAAGGTACCTTGGAGGTCTTCTAGTCCAACCCCCTGCCTAGGCAGGAAACCCTATACCATTTCAGACAAATGATTGTCCAATCTCTCCAGTGACGAAACACCCACAACTTTTGGAGGCAAGTCATTCCACCGATTAATTGTCCTCACTGTTAGGAAATTTCTCCTTAGTTCTAGGTTGCTTCTCTCCTTGATTAGTTTCCATCCGTTGCTTCTTCTCCTGCCCTCATGTGCTTTGGGGAATAGCTTGACTCCCTCTTCTTTGTGGCAGCCCCTGAGATATTGGATCACTGCTTTCCTGTCATCCTTTAACAGCATCTCTTTGCCCCATCTCTCTTTCCTGCATGCCATTATACCTCTAAGGAGATTCTTCTTTTTTATTTTGCTTTATAGACATCCTGTTGGCTTAGAAATAATATGGGTGTCCTGTTCTGAACAAAGGAAAAATTCAAAGCCCTCACATGGCTAAAGGATTCTTTTTACTAATTCTACTTTGATTTTCCACTATAGATATCCTCGAGTTAAATCTGGATATCAAAACTTCAGAATCCCAGAGTATATCTAGGAAGGAATGCAAGGGCTCAGTATCCAGCAAATATTCAGCTCACCATGTCTCTTCCATATGTCTGACTGGGAAGTAAATTACTCATTTGTTCTTTAATGGAAGGAGAACAAAAGAAAACAGGAATTCACAATCTGGAGCTGGTCCTGACAACCTGAAGCACAGACATAAATTTTGTCCAGGTAGGGATCAAATGGAAACGTGGTGGCGCCAGTAAGATGCCAAACAATAAGATATTATCACAAGACACTCTCCAAGGTTGTCTGCAAAACTGAATGACAATCAGCCACAAGGAGTTGTAAATGCATCTCTGTAGGTTCCACACTTTGGGGGGGGGGGGGAGGAACACAAAGGAAATGAATGTGGGATAGGAAGTGTGATAATTTTTGAAACAGTATTTTTGGCTGGGATGAGTGTTTCCAGCATTATTATTAGATTTTTCATACTGTTTTTATAGTCAGACTCTAGAAAGAGTGCAGAGAAGAACAACAAGGATGAACAGGGGACTGGAGGCATAAGAGGAATGCTTTGAAGAAATGAATCTGTCTAGTTTGATTAAAAGAAAAACGAGGGGTGACATGATAGCAATGTTCCAATATCTCAGGGTTTGCCCCAAAGAAGAGGGAGTCAAGCTATTCTCCAAAGCGCCTGAGGGCAGGATAAGAAGCAACGGATGGAAACTAACCAAGGAGAGAAGCAACCTGGAACTAAAGAGAAATTTTCTGACAGTTAGAACAATTAACCAGTGGAACAACCTGCCTCCAGGAGTGGTGAATGCTCCAACACTGCAAGTTTTTAGGAAGAGACTGGACAGCCATTTGTCCAAAATGGTATATAGGGTTTCTGCCTGAGCAGGAGGTTGGGCTAGATGATCTCCAAGGTCCCTTCCAACTCTGCTATTCTGTTATTCTGCTTTACTGTGCCCTGTAAAGAGCAAACAGATGCAATCATGCAGCTGGTTACTGCTGACTTTGGTAACATGTTTGGTGGTTCATTATGTGGATGTGAAGACAACCTGTTGGGTTAGCTTACGATTCATTGTCTGGCACAAAATGGGTTAATTCAGTACCCAGCTTAAACGCGTTGTGTGAACATAGCCATTCAATATGAAAAAAAAGTATTGCACCCTAAAACCTACGACCACAGTTGACCCCCAAATTTCCATTGCTAAGCAAGACAAAGCACCCAAAGGCCAGACAAGAAGCAATGGATGGAAACTAACCAAGGAGAGAAGCAACCTAAAACTAAGGAGAAACTTCCTAACAATGAAAACAATTAACCAGTGGAACAACCTGCCTCCAGGAGTTGTGAATGCTCCAACACTGGAAGTTTTTAAGAAGAGACTGGACAGCCATTTGTCTGAAATGGTAGACGGTTTCCTGCCTGAGTAGGGGGTTGGACTAGATGATCTCCAAGGTCCCTTCCAACTTTATTATTATTGCTATTGCTATTATTACAATTATTCACTGACATAAGCCAGCACGGATAGTTACAAATGGTGGTCACGTGACCCCAGAACAATGCAACCCTAATCAAAACATGCTTGTTGCCAAGTGCCCCAATTCTGATCACGTGACCATGGGGACACTGCAACAGTTGTAAGTCAAGAACTACTTATATTAAAATGAAGAAAAAGGTACTTATATTTGAATCATTGCATGAGACGATGAACTGACTGCATTTTCTTAGGGCACTCCAGGCAGCCTCGCCTGCGTATTGTGACTTCTGTTGCGTTACATAAAAGAGCACAACACAAAAAGATCTGAGAGCTGCACGGTGCTGATGACGGAAGGTCCTTCTGCTATTTTTTCCCAATTATTCCCCTTTGATTTGATTGAAAAAAAATTGCTTCAATTTCTATTTTCTCTTTTTTTTTTTTAAAGGAGAGAAAAATTGCAGTGGAAATTTTCCTGGGCGACACACACTTAATGTAGTGTATGAGTGTCCCATCTTCCAATATACAAAAAAAAAAAAACCCTATTAGCAAGTTTTCTTCCTATTTTGCTCCTCTTGGGTTTGTACACACACACACACACACACACACGCACATGTCTTAAGTGGTTTTTATGATGCACCTGGTTGGCCCAAAGATTGCCTCATTAGCGACGGCTGCCTGTGGACAGCCCTAGATTGGGGCTGATACAGGCAAAAGATTTCTTCTTCCCATATTTGGGCCAACTGGGTGCATCATAAAAAAACATTTAGACATATCTTAAATAATAATAATAATAATAATAATAATAATAATAATAATAATAATAATAATAATAATAATCCCCCAGTGAGGCACTACCTTGACGTGGTTGTGGGGCTTGTGTACTCTGAGGAAGATGAGAGCTATGCCAGAGGTTCAACCATACTGGACAGGTCTCATCAGAGGAGTCAGACAAAGAGTGTCTCTCCCATAAAAAATATGGTGAGACGTAAATTGCAGAATGCCATACCGGCTCGGACGTCGCCCGGGTTAACAAGGTCCGCACTAGATATTGGAGTTCCTGGATATCTGGTGAAAAATGGGCTACAGGACTCAGGACTGTTGGCTGAGCAACCAGGGCCAGCAGCTGCAGAACTACTGGAAGAAAAGGTGTTTACCCGTCGCAGATACACAGTGATGGAAAACAAAGAAATAATGATCTGTTACTACAGATCAAGTCCAACAAGAAGAGGATATCTAAAACGAATGCACCAGTTCTGGAAAGAACAACATCCAGAATCAGAAATAACAGAACAGAGACTAGCAGATCAACGCCGATTTATAACACGAAACAAAATATTCACAGAAACAGAACTGGACGAACTGCAAAGGTTTACCCAGGGCAAAGAAATCAAAGCCTTACCAGAAGTAATTCAGAATGTAGAGGCTAACCAGGGAGAGTTGGCAGTGAAGGAATCTAGCAGAAATATACAACTGTTCTCATTTGGAAACCAGGCACCTCTACCTCAGGAAGAACAAAACCCTCTAACTAAAGAAATAAAAGAATTGAAACAAAGAATAACTGAGCATCTAGAACAGCACAAAAACAACAGAATAAGGCTACCTGCATTGAAGCTTGTTCCAAAGAAACAGCTAGCACAAGCATTAAAAGATGCAAATACTGCAATAGCAAGTATAAGCACCAATTCACTGCAAGAAACAAACCAACTAATGTACAGCACAGCTGCAGTTATAATTGAATACCTGGGATGCAAAATCAACAAAAAAGAAAAACAAACAAACAGTGCACCACAAAAATGGAAGGTTAGACTAGAAAATAAGATCAGCAAGTTAAGATCACATGCAAGCAAGCTAGAACAGATGAAAGAAAAGAAGCTGAAGAACAAGAAGACCAAAGAATACCTAATCAAGAAATACCACTTAGAAACAAGGAAGATCAAGGAAGCACTGGAAATAATAAAGCAACAAATAACAGCTATAGCCAGGAAAATCAGTAGATATGAAGCTCGAATTGCAAACTATAGGCAGAACCTCCAATTTCAATCCAATCAGAAACGTTTCTACCAATCCATCAATGGAGAAACTGCAAGGAATCAGTCAGTACCTGACAAGAAAGAAACAGTGCAGTTCTGGAAGCAGATATGGGATAACCCAAAGAAATACAACAAGGATGCGGCTTGGTTAAAAGAGGTGGATGCAAATAAAACAGAGGTTGAAATGAAAGAACTAGTAATAACAACAAAAATGGTAGAAAAAAGAGCAAAGAAAATCAAAAATTGGTCAGCACCAGGTGAAGATGAACTGCATGGGTTTTGGTTGAAACATCTAACTGTTATACACCCACTCATTGCCAAGCAGTTCAACAATATACTACAAGGAGGAGAAATTGAAAAGTGGCTAACAACTGGGAAAACCTACCTAATAATGAAAAATCCAGCAAAAGGGGCAACACCAGGTAACTACAGGCCAATTACCTGCTTACCAACAACTTTCAAATTACTAACTGGTGTGATAGCTGATGCAGTACAACAGCATCTAGTTGAAAACAATCTCTTTCCACCTGAGCAGAAAGGAAACCGCCCCAATAGCAGAGGAACAAAAGATCAACTCCTAATAGACAAAATGATCTTGGAAAACTGCAAGAGAAGGAAGACCAACCTGAATGTGGCATGGATTGACTACAAAAAGGCATTTGACTCTCTGCCACATGATTGGATAATCAAGTGCCTAGAAATAACAGGAGTCAGTAGAAACATCAGAAAATTTGTGCAAAGATCGATGGCACAATGGAAGACACAGTTGCAGATCAATGGTGAGAAGCTGGGAGAGGTTAATATCAAGAGAGGAATATTTCAAGGAGATTTATTATCACCATTACTATTTGTTATTGCACTGTTTCCTCTGTCAACAATACTGAATAACTCAGGACATGACTATCAAACATCAAAAACATCTGCTAGACTATCCCACCTCCTTTACATGGATGATCTGAAGCTGTATGGAAAAACATCATCTGAAATAGAATCGCTGCTCAACACTGTCCGTATATATAGCCAAGATATTGTAATGGAGTTTGGCTTGGACAAATGTGCCACACTTACTATCAAACAAGGAAAAATAGTGAAAACTGAAGGAATCAAGATGCCCCACGAAAATAACATTAAGAGTCTGGATGAGGAAGAGTACTACAAATACTTGGGTATTCTTCAAGCTGACAACATCAAGCACACTGAAGTCAAGAAAAAGATTAGAGGTGAATACATCAAGAGAGTGAAGAAGATCTTAAAGTCCAAACTCAATGGAGGAAATACCATAAAGGCAATCAACACCTGGGCAATCCCAGTCATTAGGTACACAGCTGGAATAGTGGACTGGACTCAAGCAGAACTAAAAGCAATGGATAGGCAGACCAGAAAAATAATGACAGTGAATCATGCCCTTCATCCACGCAGTGACATTGATAGACTTTATCTACCAAGGCAAATAGGTGGGCGTGGAATGCTACAAGTACATCAGATGGTTGAAGAAGAAAAAATGGCTTTGGAAGAATATCTGAAGAACAATGATGAAGATGCACTGAAATTAGTATATCAGGAAGGCTTACTAACTACTGGAGAGACCAAACTGGCCTACAGGAAAGACCAAATGAAGAACAGAATAGAGGCATGGGAAGACAAAGCACTACATGGCCAATACATGAAAAAAATAGCTGGGAAAGCAGATAATAATAAAACCTGGCAATGGCTAAGAGCAGGAAAATTGAAGAAAGAGACCGAGGGACTAATTCTGGCTGCACAAGACCAAGCCTTAAGGACAAACGCATACAAAGTCAAAATTGAGAAGACAGCAACAGACAGTAAGTGCCGCCTATGCAAAGAAGCTGAAGAAACAGTGGACCACTTGGTAAGCTGTTGCAAGAAGATTGCACAGACTGATTACAAGCAGCGGCATGACAAAGTAGCAACAATGGTGCATTGGAAGATCTGCAAAAAATATCATTTGCCTGTAAGCAAAAACTGGTGGGATCATAAAATAGAGAAAGTCATAGAAAATGATAAAATTAAACTGCTCTGGGACTTCAGAATTCAAACAGACAAGCACCTGCAACATAACACCCCAGACTTAACAATTGTCGATAAGAAAGACAAAAAAGTCTGGATAGTGGACGTGGCAGTGCCTGGAGACAGCAGAATAGAAGAGAAAGAACTGGAGAAGATAACAAAATACAAAGACCTACAAATAGAAATAGAAAGACTGTGGCAAAAGCAAGCAAGGGTAGTACCAATAGTAATAGGCTCCTTGGGTGCAATTCCAAAACAACTGGAGCACCACTTGAACACCATTGACATTGACAAATTCGCTATTAGTCAATTGCAAAAGGCAGCCTTATTAGGAACTGCTTCCATCCTGCGACGATACCTGTAACACCATCAAACATCCACATCTGCCTATCCCAGGTCCTGGGTAAGGACTCGATAGGTAGACAAAATGCCGAATCCAGTCTGAACATCTGGCTGACTGTGCGATGATTCATAATAATAATAATAATAATAAAGTTGGGAGGGACCTTGGAGGTCATCGAGTCAAACCCCCTGCTCAAGCAGGAAACCCTACACCATTTTGGACAAATGGCTGTCCAGTCTCTTCTTAAAAACTTCCAGTGTTGGAGCATTCACTGCTTCTGGAGGCAGGCTGTTCCACTGGTTAGTTGTCCTCACTGTTAGGAAGTTTCTCCTTAATTCCAGGTTGCTTCTCTCCTTGATTGGCTTCCATCCATTGCTTCTTACCCTGCCTTCAGGTGCTTTGGAGAATAAATTGGCCCCCTCTTCTTTGTAATGGCTTGGGAATTAGGGAGGGGAATTCTCTCCAGAGACATAGCAGACTCTCTCCCAGCTGGTTCCAGCCTGGCTTCAAGGCTGTTTTGCCCTTAGAGTGCCCTGTTATCTGCCTAGCACCTCAGCATTCTCAAAACAACCTTGCAGCATCACATTGGCTGCCAGTGGACTGGACGGGGCGGGGGGCAGGTGGGTTTGGGGGAAATGGAAGAATTGTTTTGAGCTTTGTGTGCAGCTCTCAGATTTCACCTGACTTTACTGCATCCACTTTCTCTCAGTAAAAGTTCTTTTGGTGTCATTCAATGGAGTCAACAGTTTCGCTTTCCTGAGGGACCAGCTGGGGCAGGTCCTTTCATGAGGCGAAATCTGAGAGCCACGTGCAAAGCTCAAAACAATTCTTCCATTTCCCCAAACCCATTCCAAATACTGGAATAACAGAATAACAGAATAGAAGAATAGAGCTGGAAGGACCTGGGAGGTCTTCTAGTCCAACCCCTTGCTCAAGCAGGAGACCCTATACCAGGGGTGGGCAACCTTGACTCTTTTATGACTCGTGGACTTCAACTCCCAGAATTCCCGAGTCATAAAAGAGCCAAGGTTCCCCACCTCTGCCCTATACCATTTCAGACAGGTGGCTGTCCAGTCTTTTCTTGAAAACCTCCAGTGATGGAGCACCCACAACTTCTAGAGGCAGGTTGTTCCACTGGTTAATTGTCTTCACTCTTAGGAGGTTTCTCCTGAGTTCCAGGTTGCTTCTCTCCTTGATCAGTTTTCATCTGTTACTTCTTGTCCTGCCTTCAGGTGCTTTGGAGAATAGGTTGACCCCCCTCTTCTTTGGGGCAGCCCCTCAAATACTGGAATATTGCTATCATGTCCCCCCCCCAGTCCTTCTTTCCTCTAGTCTAGACCAGGGGTAGGCAACCTTGGCTCTTTTAAGACTCGTGGACTTCAACTTCCAGAATTCCTGAGCCAGCCACGCTGAGGGGAAAGGGAGAGTTTCCAAGCTGAGCCATGCTGGCTCAGGAATTCTGGGAGTTGAAGTCCATGAGTCATAAAAGAGCCAAGGTTGCCTACCCCTGCTCTAGATTATCCATACCCAATTCCTGCAACTGTTCTTCATATGTTCAATTGGAGAACTGCTTGAGGAAAATAGTGCTGAATCCAGAGTTGTGTGTGTACAGCTAAAATCTTACCCCGAGCCAGACATTTGGGTAAGTTATACCAAACATTGACTTACTGTCATTTTTTTTTCTAATTTCCTTCAAATGCCCAGAGGAAATTCATCCCGAAGGCTTGAAAGTTAATATTCATTCCCTTTGTCGCCCCACAGCAACCTCTATTGATCAATGGAAGACCTGCCTATACATGAGCTTCAGGCTAGCTATGGACATGCATATTCACTATCACATTATGGCTTTCCTGAGTAAGCAAAATACAGAAAGCGAAGAATAAAAAAAAGGGAATGGAAATTAAGGGTAAAAGATAAGATAAGGAAAGGAAAGGGAAAATAAGGGACTGAGCACTAAAGCATATGAAGAACAGTTGCAGGAATTGGGTACGTCTACTCTAATAAAAAAGGAGGACTGGGGTGACATGATAGCAGTCTTACACTATAGAAAAGAATGGAATGGAATGGAATGGAATGGAACGGAACGGAACTGAACAGAACAGAACAGAATACAACAGAATAGAATAGCACATAGAATAGAATATAGCAAAGCAAATAGAATAGAATAGAATAGAATAGAATAGAATAGAATAGAATAGAATGGAATGGAAGGGAAGGGAAGGGAAGGGAAGGGAAGGGAACGGAAGGGAACGGAACGGAACGGAACAGAATACAACAGAATAGAATAGCAAATAGAATAGAATATAGCAAAGCAAATAGAATGGAATGGAATAGAGTAGAGTAGAGTAGAGCAGAGCAGAACAGAACAGAACAGAACAGAATACAACAGAATAGAATAGCAAATAGAATAGAATATAGCAAAGCAAATAGAATGGAATGGAATGGAATAGAGTAGAGTAGAGTAGGGTAGGTAGGGTAGAGTAGAGTAGAGTAGAGTAGAGCAGAACAGAACAGAACAGAACAGAACAGAACAGAACAGAACAGAATAGAATAGAATAGAATAGAATAGAATAGAAGCTGGAAGGGATCTTGGAGGTCTCCTAGTCCAGCCCTCTGCTCAAGCAGGAGAATACCATCTCAGACAGGTGAATGTCCAGTCTCCTCTTAAAAATCTCAGGGGCTGCCAGAAACAACAGAAGATAACAGAATGACAGAGTTGGAAGGTACCTTGGAGGTCATCTAGTCCAACCTCCTGCTTAGGCAGGAAACCTTATACCATTTCATAAAAGTGGCTGTTCAGTCTCTTCTTGAAAACCTCCAGTGAATGGAGCATTCACAATTTCTGGAGGCAAGCGAATCCACTGATTGGAATGTAATAGACAAGAAGTAATAGATGGAAACATATCAAGAGAGATCCAACTTAAAATTAAGCGGAAATTTCCTGACAGTGAGAATAATTAATTGGTAGAACAGCTTGTCTCCAGAGATTGTGGATGCTCCATCCCTAGAGAAGGAGGGGGTCATCCTATTCTCCAAAGCACCTGAAGGCAGGACAAGAAGCAATGGATGGAAACTAATCAAGGAGAGATGCAATCTAGAACGAAGGAGAAATTTCCTGACAGAACAATTAATCAGTGGAACCACTCTCCACTGGAAGTTGCGGGTGCTCCATCACTGGAGGTTTTTAAGAAGAGACTGGACAGCAACTTGTCCAGAAAGGTATATAGGGTCTAGAAGACCACCAAGGTTCCTTCTATTTCTGTTATTCGGTTATTACGAGAGCATCCAGGCAGCAGTCCACTTTATATCATAGAGAATGTTGCTAGTTATGAAGTCATGTCCGACCCATTGCGACCCCATGGACAACGTTCCTCCAGGCCTTCCTGTCCTCTACCATCTTCTGGAGTCCCTTTAAGCTCACGCCTACTGCTTCAGTGATTCTGTCCAGCCACCTCATTCTCTGTCGTCCCCTTCTTCTATTGCCCTCAATCTTTCCCAGCATTAGGCTCTTCTCCAGTGAGTCCTTCCTTCTCATTAGGTGGCCAAAGTACTTGAGTTTCAACTTCAGGATCTAGCCTTCTAAACAGCAGTCGGGGTTGATCTCCTCTAGGACTGACCAGTTTGATTACCTTGCAGTCCAGGGGACTCGCAGGAGTCTTCTCCAGCACCATAGTTCAAAGGCCTCAGTTCTTTGGCACTCAGTCTTTCTTATGGTCCAACTTTCACAGCCATACATTGCAATTGGGAAAACCATGGCCTTGACTATATGTACTTTTGTTGGCAAGGTGATGTCTCTGCTTTTTAGTATGCTGTCTAGATTTGCTGTAGCTTTCCTCCCCAGGTGAATATCATAGAGAATAGAATGATTTTATTCTATTTGTAGAATTGCAAAGCATTTGCAATTTTTTTTTCTCCAGCCCCACAGTTCAAAGGCCTCCATTTTTCCTCATTCAAGCCTTCCTGATTTTGCTCTGTTTTCATCGCCATATGTTACTGCAGGAAAAACCACAGGACACAACTCTGTTGTCAGGGGAAAAGTCGATAGCTTCTTGAAACATTCTGCTGAGAAATTTCATACCATATTGTCTGGTTTTTCCCCATAACCCTGAAGCTTTATGAGCCTTCTCCCACGTGGATCATATTAGCATGCAAATTGTTCTACGCTGGCCATATTCTCGCTCTGACAATTAGTGAAGTGGCTTAATTTATCTCACTCACAGGAACGGGCCAGTTTGTCATCACCAGAGAAACGCTGGCAGGCCTTCAAAATGGATTCTCCAAGTAATGAAAACTCTTCCGCGCAGTTAACACTCACCAAGCTGCCTGGGTACATTATTATAATTTATGAAGAAAGAGCATTATATAAATATGCCATGTATCGTGCAAACGGTGTACCTTAACGATAGTCCTCAGCCTACAACGGTTCATTTTAGTGATTATTTGAACTTACAACAGCACTGAAAAAAGTGACTTATGGACCTTTTTTACATGTACAAAATGTTGGGGCATCCTATTGTCATGTGATCAAAATTCAGATACTTGACAAGTGGCCCATATTTATGATGGTTGCAGTGTCCTGGGGTCTTTTTGCTACCTTCTGACAAGCAAAGTCGATGGAGAAGCCAGATTAAGATGATAATAATGATAACAACAACAACAACACTAACAACAGCAACATATAATATTTTAAGGAGATATCTGATTGACACCTAGAATGCTGGTA
>JAKSXO010000361.1:32500-37500 GCA_024509115.1 Crotalus helleri
CTATCTATCTATCTATCTATCTATCTATCTATCTATCTATCTATCTATCTATCTATCTATCTATCTCTGTCTGCCTGTCTCTCTATCTTTATCTATCTATCTATCTATCTATCTATCTATCTATCTATCTATCTATCTATCTATCTATCTATCTATCTATCTATCTATCTATCTATCTATCTATCTATCTATCTATCTCTGTCTGCCTGTCTCTCTATCTTTATCTATCTATCTATCTATCTATCTATCTATCTATCTATCTATCTATCTATCTATCTATCTATCTATCTATCTATCTATCTATCGATCTCTGTATGCCTGTCTCTCTACCTTTATCTATCTATCTATCTATCTATCTATCTATCTATCTATCTATCTATCTATCTATCTATCTATCTATCTATCTCTGTCTGCCTGTCTCTCTATCTTTATCTATCTATCTATCTATCTATCTATCTATCTATCTATCTATCTATCTATCTATCTATCTATCTATCTATCTATCTATCTCTGTCTGCCTGTCTCTCTATCTTTATCTATCTATCTATCTATCTATCTATCTATCTATCTATCTATCTATCTATCTATCTATCTATCTATCTATCTATCTATCTATCTATCTATCTATCGATCTCTGTATGCCTGTCTCTCTACCTTTATCTATCTATCTATCTATCTATCTATCTATCTATCTATCTATCTATCTATCTATCTATCTATCTATCTATCTATCTATCTATCTATCTATCTATCTATCTATCTCTGTCTGCCTGTCTCTCTATCTTTATCTATCTATCTATCTATCTATCTATCTATCTATCTATCTATCTATCTATCTATCTATCTATCTCTGTCTCCTGTCTCTCTATCTTTATCTATCTATCTATCTATCTATCTATCTATCTATCTATCTATCTATCTATCTATCTATCTATCTATCTATCGATCTCTGTATGCCTGTCTCTCTACCTTTATCTATCTATCTATCTATCTATCTATCTATCTATCTATCTATCTATCTATCTATCTATCTATCTATCTATCTATCTATCTATCTATCTATCTATCTATCTATCTCTGTCTGCCTGTCTCTCTATCTTTATCTATCTATCTATCTATCTATCTATCTATCTATCTATCTATCTATCTATCTATCTATCTATCTATCTATCTATCTATCTATCTATCTATCTATCTATCTATCTATCTATCTATCTATCTATCTATCTATCTATCTCTGTTGGCCTGTCTCTTTACCTTTATCTATCTATCGATCGATCTATCTATCTATCTATCTATCTATCTATCTATCTATCTATCTATCTATCTATCTCTGTCTGCCTGTCTCTCTATCTTTATCTATCTATCTATCTATCTATCTATCTATCTATCTATCTATCTATCTATCTATCTATCTATCTATCTATCTATCGATCTCTGTATGCCTGTCTCTCTACCTTATCTATCTATCTATCTATCTATCTATCTATCTATCTATCTATCTATCTATCTATCTATCTATCTATCTATCTATCTATCTATCTATCTATCTATCTCTGTCTGCCTGTCTCTCTATCTTTATCTATCTATCTATCTATCTATCTATCTATCTATCTATCTATCTATCTATCTATCTATCTATCTATCTATCTATCTATCTATCTCTGTCTGCCTGTCTCTCTATCTTTATCTATCTATCTATCTATCTATCTATCTATCTATCTATCTATCTATCTATCTATCTATCTATCGATCTCTGTATGCCTGTCTCTCTACCTTTATCTATCTATCTATCTATCTATCTATCTATCTATCTATCTATCTATCTATCTATCTATCTATCTATCTATCTATCTATCTATCTATCTATCTATCTATCTCTGTCTGCCTGTCTCTCTATCTTTATCTATCTATCTATCTATCTATCTATCTATCTATCTATCTATCTATCTATCTATCTATCTATCTATCTATCTATCTATCTATCTATCTATCTATCTATCTCTGTCTGCCTGTCTCTCTATCTTTATCTATCTATCTATCTATCTATCTATCTATCTATCTATCTATCTATCTATCTATCTATCTATCTATCTATCTATCTATCTATCGATCTCTGTATGCCTGTCTCTCTACCTTTATCTATCTATCTATCTATCTATCTATCTATCTATCTATCTATCTATCTATCTATCTATCTATCTATCTATCTATCTATCTATCTATCTATCTATCTATCTATCTATCTATCTCTGTCTGCCTGTCTCTCTATCTTTATCTATCTATCTATCTATCTATCTATCTATCTATCTATCTATCTATCTATCTATCTATCTATCTATCTATCTATCTATCTATCTATCTATCTATCTATCTATCTATCTATCTATCTATCTATCTCTGTTGGCCTGTCTCTTTACCTTTATCTATCTATCGATCGATCTATCTATCTATCTATCTATCTATCTATCTATCTATCTATCTATCTCTGTCTGCCTGTCTCTCTATCTTTATCTATCTATCTATCTATCTATCTATCTATCTATCTATCTATCTATCTATCTATCTATCTATCTATCACTTTCTGCCTGTCTGTCTATCTATCTATCTATCTATCTATCTATCTATCTATCTATCTATCTATCTATCTATCTATCTATCTATCTATCTATCTATCTATCTATCTATCTATTTTTTCTATCTTTCTATCTATCTATCTATCTATCTATCTATCTATCTATCTATCTATCTATCTATCTATCTATCTATCTATCTATCTATCTATCTATCTATCTATCTATCTATCGATCTCTGTATGCCTGTCTCTCTACCTTTATCTATCTATCTATCTATCTATCTATCTATCTATCTATCTATCTATCTATCTATCTATCTATCTATCTATCTATCTATCTATCTCTGTCTGCCTGTCTCTCTATCTTTATCTATCTATCTATCTATCTATCTATCTATCTATCTATCTATCTATCTATCTATCTATCTATCTATCTATCTATCTATCTATCGATCTCTGTATGCCTGTCTCTCTACCTTTATCTATCTATCTATCTATCTATCTATCTATCTATCTATCTATCTATCTATCTATCTATCTATCTATCTATCTATCTATCTATCTATCTATCTATCTATCTATCTCTGTCTGCCTGTCTCTCTATCTTTATCTATCTATCTATCTATCTATCTATCTATCTATCTATCTATCTATCTATCTATCTATCTATCTATCTATCTATCTATCTATCTATCTATCTATCTATCTATCTATCTATCTATCTCTGTCTGCCTGTCTCTCTATCTTTATCTATCTATCTATCTATCTATCTATCTATCTATCTATCTATCTATCTATCTATCTATCTATCTATCTATCTATCGATCTCTGTATGCCTGTCTCTCTACCTTTATCTATCTATCTATCTATCTATCTATCTATCTATCTATCTATCTATCTATCTATCTATCTATCTATCTATCTATCTATCTATCTATCTATCTATCTATCTATCTATCTATCTATCTATCTATCTATCTATCTCTGTTGGCCTGTCTCTTTACCTTTATCTATCTATCGATCTATCTATCTATCTATCTATCTATCTATCTATCTATCTATCTATCTATCTATCTATCTATCTATCTATAGATAGATAGATAGATAGATAGATAGATAGATAGATAGATAGATAGATAGATAGATAGATAGATAGATAGATCGATAGATAGATAAAGGTAAAGAGACAGGCCAACAGAGATAGATAGATAGATAGATAGATAGATAGATAGATAGATAGATAGATAGATAGATAGATAGATAGATAGATAGATAGATAGATAGATAGATAGATAGATAGATAGATAGATAGATAGATAGATAGATAGATAAAGGTAGAGAGACAGGCATACAGAGATCGATAGATAGATAGATAGATAGATAGATAGATAGATAGATAGATAGATAGATAGATAGATAGATAGATAGATAGATAAAGATAGAGAGACAGGCAGACAGAGATAGATAGATAGATAGATAGATAGATAGATAGATAGATAGATAGATAGATTAGATAGATAGATAGATAGATAGATAGATAGATAGATAGATAGATAGATAGATAGATAGATAGATAAAGATAGAGAGACAGGCAGACAGAGATAGATAGATAGATAGATAGATAGATAGATAGATAGATAGAGATAGATAGATAGATAGATAGATAGATAGATAGATAGATAGATAGATAGATAGATAGATAGATAAAGGTAGAGAGACAGGCATACAGAGATCGATAGATAGATAGATAGATAGATAGATAGATAGATAGATAGATAGATAGATAGATAGATAGATTGATTAGATAGATAGATAGATAAAGATAGAGAGACAGGCAGACAGAGATAGATAGATAGATAGATAGATAGATAGATAGATAGATAGATAGATAGATAGATAGATAGATAGATAGATAGATAGATAGATAAAGGTAGAGAGACAGGCATACAGAGATCGATAGATAGATAGATAGATAGATAGATAGATAGATAGATAGATAGATAGATAGATAGATAGATAGATAGATAGATAGATAGATAGATAGATAGATAGATAGAAAGATAGAAAAATAGATAGATAGATAGATAGATAGATAGATAGATAGATAGATAGATAGATAGATAGATAGATAGATAGATAGATAGATAGATAGATAGATAGATAGACAGACAGGCAGAAAGTGATAGATAGATAGATAGATAGATAGATAGATAGATAGATAGATAGATAGATAGATAGATAGATAGATAGATAAAGATAGAGAGACAGGCAGACAGAGATAGATAGATAGATAGATAGATAGATAGATAGATAGATAGATAGATCGATCGATAGATAGATAAAGGTAAAGAGACAGGCCAACAGAGATAGATAGATAGATAGATAGATAGATAGATAGATAGATAGATAGATAGATAGATAGATA
>JAKSXO010000362.1:0-54919 GCA_024509115.1 Crotalus helleri
GGTAGATAGATAGATACAGATAGGTAGGTAGGTAGATAGATAGATAGAGATAGGTAGGTAGGTAGATAGATACAGATATGTAGGTAGGTAGATAGATAGATAGAGATAGGTAGGTAGGTAGATTGATAGATAGAGATAGGTAGGTAGGTAGATAGATAGATAGAGATAGGTAGGTAGGTAGATAGATTGATAGATACAGATAGTTAGGTAGGTAGATAGAATAGATACAGATAGTTAGGTAGGTAGATATATAGATACAGATATGTAGGTAGGTAGATAGATAGATACAGATAGTAGGTAGGTAGGTAGATAGATACAGATAGGTAGGTAGGTAGATAGAGATAGGTAGGTAGGTAGATAGATAGATAGATAGAGATAGGTAGGTAGGTAGATAGATAGATAGAGATAGGTAGGTAGGTAGATAGATAGAAAGAGATAGGTAGGTAGGTAGGTAGGTAGATAGATAGAGATAGGTAGGTAGGTAGATTGATAGAGATAGGTAGGTAGGTAGGTAGATAGATAGAGATAGGTAGGTAGGTAGATTGATAGATACAGATAGGTAGGTAGGTAGATTGATAGATAGAGATAGGTAGGTAGGTAGATAGATAGATAGAGATAGGTAGGTAGGGAGATAGATAGAAAGAGATAGGTAGGTAGGTAGGTAGATAGATAGAGATAGGTAGGTAGGTAGATTGATAGATACAGATAGTTAGGTAGGTAGATAGATAGATACAGATAGGTAGGTAGGTAGATATATAGATACAGATATGTAGGTAGGTAGATAGATAGATACAGATAGGTAGGTAGGTAGGTAGGTAGATAGATAGAGATAGGTAGGTAGGTAGATAGATAGATAGAGATAGGTAGGTAGGTAGATAGATAGATACAGATAGGTAGGTAGGTAGATAGGTAGATACAGATAGGTAGGTAGGTAGATAGATACAGATATGTAGGTAGGTAGATAGATAGATAGAGATAGGTAGGTAGGTAGATTGATAGATAGAGATAGGTAGGTAGGTAGGTAGATAGATAGAGATAGGTAGGTAGGTAGATTGTTAGAGATAGGTAGGTAGGTAGATAGATAGATAGAGATAGGTAGGTAGGTAGATAGATAGATAGAGATAGGTAGGTAGGTAGGTAGATAGATAGATAGAGATAGGTAGGTAGGTAGATAGATAGATAGAGATAGGTAGGTAGGTAGATTGATAGATACAGATAGGTAGGTAGGTAGATAGATAGATAGAGATAGGTAGGTAGGTAGATAGATAGATAGAGATAGGTAGGTAGGTAGATAGATAGATACAGATAGGTATGTAGGTAGGTAGATAGATACAGATATGTAGGTAGGTAGAAAGATAGATAGAGATAGGTAGGTGGGTAGATTGATAGATAGATAGGTAGGTAGGTAGATTGATAGAGATAGGTAGGTAGATAGATAGATAGAGATAGGTAGGTAGGTAGATAGATAGATAGAGATAGGTAGGTAGGTAGATAGATAGATAGAGATAGGTAGGTAGGTAGATAGATAGATAGAGATAGGTAGGTAGGTAGATAGATAGACAGAGATAGGTAGGTAGGTAGATAGATAGATACAGATAGGTAGGTAGGTAGGTAGATAGATACAGATATGTAGGTAGTAGAAAGATAGATAGAGATAGGTAGGTGGGTAGATTGATAGATAGATAGGTAGTAGGTAGATAGATAGAGATAGGTAGGTAGGTAGATTGATAGAGATAGGTAGGTAGGTAGGTAGATAGATAGAGATAGGTAGGTAGGTAGATTGATAGATACAGATAGATAGGTAGGTAGATTGATAGATAGAGATAGGTAGGTAGGTAGATAGATAGAGATAGGTAGGTAGGTAGATTGATAGAGATAGGTAGGTAGGTAGGTAGATAGATAGAGATAGGTAGGTAGGTAGATTGATAGATACAGATAGATAGGTAGTAGATTGATAGATAGAGATAGGTAGGTAGGTAGATAGATAGATAGAGATAGGTAGGTAGGTAGATTGATAGATACAAATAGGTAGGTAGGTAGATTGATAGATACAAATAGGTAGGTAGTAGATTGATAGATAGAGATAGGTAGGTAGGTAGATAGATAGATAGAGATAGGTAGGTAGGTAGGTAGATAAATACAGATAGGTAGGTAGATTGATAGATAGAGATAGGTAGGTAGGTAGATAGATAGATAGAGATAGGTAGGCAGGTAGATTGATAGATAGAGATAGGTAGGTAGGTAGATAGATAGAGATAGGTAGGTAGGTAGATAGATAGAAAGAGATAGGTAGGTAGGTAGATAGATACAGATATGTAGGTAGATAGATAGATAGATAGAGATAGGTAGGTAGGTAGATTGATAGATAGAGATAGGTAGGTAGGTAGGTAGATAGATAGAGATAGGTAGGTAGGTAGATTGATAGAGATAGGTAGGTAGGTAGATAGATAGATAGAGATAGGTAGGTAGGTAGATAGATTGATAGATACAGATAGTTAGGTAGGTAGATAGATAGATACAGATAGGTAGGTAGGTAGATATATAGATACAGATATGTAGGTAGGTAGATAGATAGATACAGATAGGTAGGTAGGTAGGTAGATAGATAGAGATAGGTAGGTAGGTAGATTGATAGAGATAGGTAGGTAGGTAGATAGATAGATAGAGATAGGTAGGTAGGTAGATAGATTGATAGATACAGATAGTTAGGTAGGTAGATAGATAGATACAGATAGGTAGGTAGGTAGATATATAGATACAGATATGTAGGTAGGTAGATAGATAGATACAGATAGGTAGGTAGGTAGGTAGATAGATACAGATAGGTAGGTAGGTAGATAGATAGAGATAGGTAGGTAGGTAGATACATAGATAGAGATAGGTAGGTAGGTAGATAGATAGATACAGATAGGTAGGTAGGTAGATTGATAGATAGAGATAGGTAGGTAGGTAGGTAGATAGATAGAGATAGGTAGGTAAGTAGATTGATAGAGATAGGTAGGTAGGTAGATAGATAGAGATAGGTAGGTAGGTAGATTGATAGATACAGATAGGTAGGTAGGTAGATTGATAGATAGAGATAGGTAGGTAGGTAGATAGATAGATAGAGATAGGTAGGTAGGTAGGTAGATAAATACAGATAGGTAGGTAGATTGATAGATAGAGATAGGTAGGTAGGTAGATAGATAGATAGAGATAGGTAGGTAGGTAGATAGATAGATACAGATAGGTAGGTAGGTAGATAGATAGATAGAGATAGGTAGGTAGGTAGATAGATTGATAGATACAGATAGTTAGGTAGGTAGATAGATAGATACAGATAGGTAGGTAGGTAGATATATAGATACAGATATGTAGGTAGGTAGATAGATAGATACAGATAGGTAGGTAGGTAGGTAGATAGATACAGATAGATAGGTAGGTAGATAGATAGAGATAGGTAGGTAGGTAGATAGATAGATAGAGATAGGTAGGTAGGTAGATAGATAGATACAGAATAGGTAGGTAGGTAGATTGATAGATAGAGATAGGTAGGTAGGTAGGTAGATAGATAGAGATAGGTAGGTAAGTAGATTGATAGAGATAGGTAGGTAGGTAGATAGATAGAGATAGGTAGGTAGGTAGATTGATAGATACAGATAGGTAGGTAGGTAGATTGATAGATAGAGATAGGTAGGTAGGTAGATAGATAGATAGAGATAGGTAGGTAGGTAGATAAATACAGATAGGTAGGTAGATTGATAGATAGAGATAGGTAGGTAGGTAGATAGATAGATAGAGATAGGTAGGTAGGTAGATAGATAGATACAGATAGGTAGGTAGGTAGATAGATAGATAGAGATAGGTAGGTAGGTAGATAGATAGAGATAGAGATAGGTAGGTAGGTAGATAGATAGAAGAGATAGGTAGGTAGGTAGATAGATAGAGATAGGTAGGTAGGTAGATTGATAGATACAGATAGTTAGGTAGGTAGATAGATAGATACAGATAGGTAGGTAGGTAGATATATAGATACAGATATGTAGGTAGGTAGATAGATAGATACAGATAGGTAGGTAGGTAGGTAGATAGATAGAGATAGGTAGGTAGGTAGATAGATAGATAGAGAGAGGTAGGTAGGTAGATAGATAGATACAGATAGGTAGGTAGATAGGTAGATAGATAGAGATAGGTAGGTAGGTAGATAGATAGATAGAGATAGGTGGTAGGTTAGGTAGATAGATAGATAGAGATAGGTAGGTAGGTAGATAGATAGATAGAGATAGGTAGGTAGGTAGATTGATAGATACAGATAGGTAGGTAGGTAGATAGATAGATAGAGATAGGTAGGTAGGTAGATAGATAGATAGAGATAGGTAGGTAGGTAGATAGATAGATACAGATAGGTAGGTAGGTAGGTAGATAGATACAGATATGTAGGTAGGTAGAAATATAGATAGAGATAGGTAGGTGGGTAGATTGATAGATAGATAGGTAGGTAGGTAGATAGATAGAGATAGGTAGGTAGGTAGATTGATAGAGATAGGTAGGTAGGTAGGTAGATAGATAGAGATAGGTAGGTAGGTAGATTGATAGATACAGATAGATAGGTAGGTAGATTGATAGATAGAGATAGGTAGGTAGGTAGATAGATAGAGATAGGTAGGTAGGTAGATTGATAGAGATAGGTAGGTAGGTAGGTAGATAGATAGAGATAGGTAGGTAGGTAGATTGATAGATACAGATAGATAGGTAGGTAGATTGATAGATAGAGATAGGTAGGTAGGTAGATAGATAGATAGAGATAGGTAGGTAGGTAGATTGATAGATAGAGATAGGTAGATAGGTAGATAGATAGATAGAGATAGGTAGGTAGGTAGGTAGATAGATAGAGATAGGTAGGTAGGTAGATAGATAGATAGAGATAGGTAGGTAGGTAGATAGATAGAAAGAGATAGGTAGGTAGGTAGGTAGATAGATAGAGATAGGTAGGTAGGTAGATTGATAGATACAGATAGTTAGGTAGGTAGATAGATAGATACAGATAGGTAGGTAGGTAGATAATATAGATACAGATATGTAGGTAGGTAGATAGATAGATACAGATAGGTAGGTAGGTAGGTAGATAGATACAGATAGGTAGGTAGGTAGATATATAGAGATAGGTAGGTAGGTAGGTAGATAGATAGAGATAGGTAGGTAGGTAGATAGATAGATACAGATAGGTAGTTAGGTAGATAGATAGATAGAGATAGGTAGGTAGGTAGATAGATACAGATATGTAGGTAGGTAGATAGATAGATAGAGATAGGTAGGTAGGTAGATTGATAGATAGAGATAGGTAGGTAGGTAGGTAGATAGATAGAGATTGGTAGGTAGGTAGATTGATAGAGATAGGTAGGTAGGTAGATAGATAGATAGAGATAGGTAGGTAGGTAGATAGATTGATAGATACAGATAGTTAGGTAGGTAGATAGATAGATACGATAGGTAGGTAGTAGATATATAGATACAGATATGTAGGTAGGTAGATAGATAGATACAGATAGGTAGGTAGGTAGGTAGATAGATACAGATAGGTAGGTAGGTAGATAGATAGAGATAGGTAGTTAGGTAGATAGATAGATAGAGATAGGTAGGTAGGTAGATAGATAGATACAGATAGGTAGGTAGGTAGATTGATAGATAGAGATAGGTAGGTAGGTAGTAGATAGATAGAGATAGGTAGGTAGGTAGATTGATAGAGATAGGTAGGTAGGTAGGTAGATAGATAGAGATAGGTAGGTAGGTAGATTGATAGATAGAGATAGGTAGGTAGGTAGATAGATAGATAGAGATAGGTAGGTAGGTAGATTGATAGAGATAGGTAGGTAGGTAGGTAGATAGATAGAGATAGGTAGGTAGGTAGATTGATAGATACAGATAGATAGGTAGGTAGATTGATAGATAGAGATAGGTAGGTAGGTAGATAGATAGAGATAGGTAGGTAGGTAGATTGATAGAGATAGGTAGGTAGGTAGGTAGATAGATAGAGATAGGTAGGTAGGTAGATTGATAGATACAGATAGATAGGTAGGTAGATTGATAGATAGAGATAGGTATGTAGGTAGATAGATAGATAGAGATAGGTAGGTAGGTAGATTGATAGATACAGATAGGTAGGTAGGTAGATTGATAGATAGAGATAGGAGGTAGGTAGATAGATAGATAGAGATAGGTAGGTAGGTAGGTAGATAAATACAGATAGGTAGTAGATTGATAGATAGAGATAGGTAGGTAGGTAGATAGATAGATAGAGATAGGTAGGTAGGTAGATTGATAGATAGAGATAGGTAGATAGGTAGATAGATAGATAGAGATAGGTAGGTAGGTAGATAGATAGATAGAGATAGGTAGGTAGGTAGATAGATAGAAAGAGATAGGTATGTAGGTATGTAGATAGATAGAGATAGGTAGGTAGGTAGATTGATAGATACAGATAGTTAGGTAGGTAGATAGATAGATACAGATAGGTAGGTAGGTAGATATATAGATACAGATATGTAGGTAGGTAGATAGATAGATACAGATAGGTAGGTAGGTAGGTAGATAGATACAGATAGGTAGGTAGGTAGATAGATAGAGATAGGTAGGTAGGTAGATAGATAGATAGAGATAGTTAGGTAGGTAGATAGATAGATACAGATAGGTAGGTAGG
The DNA here is from genome assembly GCA_024509115.1 of Crotalus helleri. NCBI lineage: Eukaryota > Metazoa > Chordata > Lepidosauria > Squamata > Viperidae > Crotalus > Crotalus helleri. Next base: position 6,677 of record JAKSXO010000362.1, read on the forward strand.
TAGATAGATAGATAGAGATAGGTAGGTAGGTAGATAGATACAGATATGTAGGTAGGTAGATAGATAGATAGAGATAGTTAGGTAGGTAGGTAGATAGATAGAGATAGGTAGGTAGGTAGATTGATAGAGATAGGTAGGTAGGTAGGTAGATAGATAGAGATAGGTAGGTAGGTAGATTGATAGATACAGATAGGTAGGTAGGTAGATTGATAGATAGAGATAGGTAGGTAGGTAGATAGATAGATAGAGATAGGTAGGTAGGTAGGTAGGTAGATAAATACAGATAGGTAGGTAGATTGATAGATAGAGATAGGTAGGTAGGTAGATAGATAGATAGAGATAGGTAGGTAGGTAGATTGATAGATAGAGATAGGTAGATATGTAGATAGATAGATACAGATAGGTAGGTAGGTAGATAGATAGATAGAGATAGGTATGTATGTAGATAGATAGATAGAGATAGGTAGGTAGGTAGATAGATAGAAAGAGATAGGTAGGTAGGTAGGTAGATAGATAGAGATAGGTAGGTAGGTAGATTGATAGATACAGATAGTTAGGTAGGTAGATAGATAGATACAGATAGGTAGGTAGGTAGATATATAGATACAGATATGTAGGTAGGTAGATAGATAGATACAGATAGGTAGGTAGGTAGGTAGATAGATAGAGATAGGTAGGTAGGTAGATAGATAGATAGAGATAGGTAGGTAGGTAGATAGATACAGATAGGTAGGTAGGTAGATAGGTAGATACAGATAGGTAGGTAGGTAGATAGATACAGATATGTAGGTAGGTAGATAGATAGATAGAGATAGGTAGGTAGGTAGATTGATAGATAGAGATAGGTAGGTAGGTAGGTAGATAGATAGAGATAGGTAGGTAGGTAGATTGTTAGAGATAGGTAGGTAGGTAGATAGATAGATAGAGATAGGTAGGTAGGTAGATAGATAGATAGATAGAGATAGGTAGGTAGGTAGGTAGATAGATAGATAGAGATAGATAGGTAGGTAGATAGATAGATAGAGATAGGTAGGTAGGTAGATTGATAGATACAGATAGGTAGGTAGGTAGATAGATAGATAGAGAAAGGTAGGTAGGTAGATAGAGAGATAGAGATAGGTAGGTAGGTAGATAGATAGATACAGATAGGTAGGTAGGTAGGTAGATAGATACAGATATGTAGGTAGGTAGAAAGATAGATAGAGATAGGTAGGTGGGTAGATTGATAGATAGATAGGTAGGTAGGTAGATAGATAGAGATAGGTAGGTAGGTAGATTGATAGAGATAGGTAGGTAGGTAGGTAGATAGATAGAGATAGGTAGGTAGGTAGATTGATAGATACAGATAGATAGGTAGGTAGATTGATAGATAGAGATAGGTAGGTAGGTATATAGATAGAGATAGGTAGGTAGGTAGATTGATAGAGATAGGTAGGTAGGTTGGTAGGTAGATAGATAGGTAGGTAGATTGATAGATAGAGATAGGTAGGTAGGTAGATTGATAGATAGAGATAGGTAGGTAGGTAGGTAGATAGATAGATAGAGATAGGTAGGTAGGTAGATTGATAGATAGAGATAGGTAGATATGTAGATAGATAGATACAGATAGGTAGGTAGGTAGATAGATAGATAGAGATAGGTAGGTAGGTAGATAGATAGATAGAGATAGGTAGGTAGGTAGATAGATAGAAAGAGATAGGTAGGTAGGTAGGTAGATAGATAGAGATAGGTAGGTAGGTAGATTGATAGATACAGATAGTTAGGTAGGTAGATAGATAGATACAGATAGGTAGGTAGGTAGATATATAGATACAGATATGTAGGTAGGTAGATAGATAGATACAGATAGGTAGGTAGGTAGGTAGATAGATAGAGATAGGTAGGTAGGTAGATAGATAGATAGAGATAGGTAGGTAGGTAGATAGATAGATACAGATAGGTAGGTAGGTAGATAGGTAGATACAGATAGGTAGGTAGGTAGATAGATACAGATATGTAGGTAGGTAGATAGATAGATAGAGATAGGTAGGTAGGTAGATTGATAGATAGAGATAGGTAGGTAGGTAGGTAGATAGATAGAGATAGGTAGGTAGGTAGATTGTTAGAGATAGGTAGGTAGGTAGATAGATAGATAGAGATAGGTAGGTAGGTAGATAGATAGATAGAGATAGGTAGGTAGGTAGGTAGATAGATAGATAGAGAAAGGTAGGTAGGTAGATAGAGAGATAGAGATAGGTAGGTAGGTAGATAGATAGATACAGATAGGTAGGTAGGTAGGTAGATAGATACAGATATGTAGGTAGGTAGAAAGATAGATAGAGATAGGTAGGTGGGTAGATTGATAGATAGATAGGTAGGTAGGTAGATAGATAGAGATAGGTAGGTAGGTAGATTGATAGAGATAGGTAGGTAGGTAGGTAGATAGATAGAGATAGGTAGGTAGGTAGATTGATAGATACAGATAGATAGGTAGGTAGATTGATAGATAGAGATAGGTAGGTAGGTATATAGATAGAGATAGGTAGGTAGGTAGATTGATAGAGATAGGTAGGTAGGTTGGTAGGTAGATAGATAGGTAGGTAGATTGATAGATAGAGATAGGTAGGTAGGTAGATTGATAGATAGAGATAGGTAGGTAGGTAGGTAGATAGATAGATAGAGATAGGTAGGTAGGTAGATTGATAGATAGAGATAGGTAGATATGTAGATAGATAGATACAGATAGGTAGGTAGGTAGATAGATAGATAGAGATAGGTAGGTAGGTAGATAGATAGATAGAGATAGGTAGGTAGGTAGATAGATAGAAAGAGATAGGTAGGTAGGTAGGTAGATAGATAGAGATAGGTAGGTAGGTAGATTGATAGATACAGATAGTTAGGTAGGTAGATAGATAGATACAGATAGGTAGGTAGGTAGATATATAGATACAGATATGTAGGTAGGTAGATAGATAGATACAGATAGGTAGGTAGGTAGGTAGATAGATAGAGATAGGTAGGTAGGTAGATAGATAGATAGAGATAGGTAGGTAGGTAGATAGATAGATACAGATAGGTAGGTAGGTAGATAGGTAGATACAGATAGGTAGGTAGGTAGATAGATACAGATATGTAGGTAGGTAGATAGATAGATAGAGATAGGTAGGTAGGTAGATTGATAGATAGAGATAGGTAGGTAGGTAGGTAGATAGATAGAGATAGGTAGGTAGGTAGATTGTTAGAGATAGGTAGGTAGGTAGATAGATAGATAGAGATAGGTAGGTAGGTAGATAGATAGATAGAGATAGGTAGGTAGGTAGGTAGATAGATAGATAGAGATAGATAGGTAGGTAGATAGATAGATAGAGATAGGTAGGTAGGTAGATTGATAGATACAGATAGGTAGGTAGGTAGATAGATAGATAGAGAAAGGTAGGTAGGTAGATAGAGAGATAGAGATAGGTAGGTAGGTAGATAGATAGATACAGATAGGTAGGTAGGTAGGTAGATAGATACAGATATGTAGGTAGGTAGAAAGATAGATAGAGATAGGTAGGTGGGTAGATTGATAGATAGATAGGTAGGTAGGTATATAGATAGAGATAGGTAGGTAGGTAGATTGATAGAGATAGGTAGGTAGGTTGGTAGATAGATAGAGATAGGTAGGTAGGTAGATTGATAGATACAGATAGATAGGTAGGTAGATTGATAGATAGAGATAGGTAGGTAGGTAGATAGATAGAGATAGGTAGGTAGGTAGATTGATAGAGATAGGTAGGTAGGTTGTTAGATAGATAGAGATAGGTAGGTAGGTAGATTGATAGATACAGATAGATAGGTAGGTAGATTGATAGATAGAGATAGGTAGGTAGGTAGATAGATAGATAGAGATAGGTAGGTAGGTAGATTGATAGATACAGATAGGTAGGTAGGTAGATTGATAGATAGAGATAGGTAGGTAGGTAGATAGATAGAGATAGGTAGGTAGGTAGGTAGATAAATACAGATAGGTAGGTAGATTGATAGATAGAGATAGGTAGGTAGGTAGATAGATAGATAGAGATAGGTAGGTAGGTAGATTGATAGATAGAGATAGGTAGATAGGTAGATAGATAGATAGAGATAGGTAGGTAGGTAGATAGATAGATAGAGATAGGTAGGTAGGTAGATAGATAGATAGAGATAGGTAGGTAGGTAGATAGATAGAAAGAGATAGGTAGGTAGGTAGGTAGATAGATAGAGATAGGTAGGTAGGTAGATTGATAGATACAGATAGTTAGGTAGGTAGATAGATAGATACAGATAGGTAGGTAGGTAGATATATAGATACAGATATGTAGGTAGGTAGATAGATAGATACAGATAGGTAGGTAGGTAGGTAGATAGATACAGATAGGTAGGTAGGTAGATAGATAGAGATAGGTAGGTAGGTAGATAGATAGATAGAGATAGGTAGGTAGGTAGATAGATAGATACAGATAGGTAGGTAGGTAGATAGATAGATAGAGATAGGTAGGTAGGTAGATAGATACAGATATGTAGGTAGGTAGATAGATAGATAGAGATAGGTAGGTAGGTAGATTGATAGATAGAGATAGGTAGGTAGGTAGATAGATAGATAGAGATAGGTAGGTAGGTAGATAGATTGATAGATACAGATAGTTAGGTAGGTAGATAGATAGATACAGATAGTTAGGTAGGTAGATATATAGATACAGATATGTAGGTAGGTAGATAGATAGATACAGATAGGTAGGTAGGTAGGTAGATAGATACAGATAGGTAGGTAGGTAGATAGAGATAGGTAGGTAGGTAGATAGATAGATAGATAGAGATAGGTAGGTAGGTAGATAGATAGATAGATACAGATAGGTAGGTAGGTAGATTGATAGATAGAGATAGGTAGGTAGGTAGGTAGATAGATAGAGATAGGTAGGTAGGTAGATTGATAGAGATAGGTAGGTAGGTAGGTAGATAGATAGAGATAGGTAGGTAGGTAGATTGATAGATACAGATAGGTAGGTAGGTAGATTGATAGATAGAGATAGGTAGGTAGGTAGATAGATAGATAGAGATAGGTAGGTAGGGAGATAGATAGAAAGAGATAGGTAGGTAGGTAGGTAGGTAGATAGATAGAGATAGGTAGGTAGGTAGATTGATAGATACAGATAGTTAGGTAGGTAGATAGATAGATACAGATAGGTAGGTAGGTAGATATATAGATACAGATATGTAGGTAGGTAGATAGATAGATACAGATAGGTAGGTAGGTAGGTAGGTAGATAGATAGAGATAGGTAGGTAGGTAGATAGATAGATAGAGATAGGTAGGTAGGTAGATAGATAGATACAGATAGGTAGGTAGGTAGATAGGTAGATACAGATAGGTAGGTAGGTAGGTAGATACAGATATGTAGGTAGGTAGATAGATAGATAGAGATAGGTAGGTAGGTAGATTGATAGATAGAGATAGGTAGGTAGGTAGGTAGATAGATAGAGATAGGTAGGTAGGTAGATTGTTAGAGATAGGTAGGTAGGTAGATAGATAGATAGAGATAGGTAGGTAGGTAGATAGATAGATAGAGATCGGTAGGTAGGTAGGTAGATAGATAGATAGAGATAGGTAGGTAGGTAGATAGATAGATAGAGATAGGTAGGTAGGTAGATAGATAGATAGAGATAGGTAGGTAGGTAGATAGATAGATATAGGTAGGTAGGTAGATAGATAGATACAGATAGGTATGTAGGTAGGTAGATAGATACAGATATGTAGGTAGGTAGAAAGATAGATAGAGATAGGTAGGTGGGTAGATTGATAGATAGATAGGTAGGTAGGTAGATTGATAGAGATAGGTAGGTAGATAGATAGATAGAGATAGGTAGGTAGGTAGATAGATAGATAGAGATAGGTAGGTAGGTAGATAGATAGATAGAGATAGGTAGGTAGGTAGATAGATAGATAGAGATAGGTAGGTAGGTAGATTGATAGATACAGATAGGTAGGTAGGTAGATTGATAGATAGAGATAGGTAGGTAGGTAGATAGATAGATAGAGATAGGTAGGTAGGTAGATTGATAGATAGAGATAGGTAGGTAGGTAGGTAGATAGATACAGATAGGTAGGTAGGTAGATAGATAGATAGAGATAGGTAGGTAGGTAGATTGATAGATAGAGATAGGTAGGTAGGTAGATAGATAGATACAGACAGGTAGGTAGGTAGATTAATAGATAGAGATAGGTAGGTAGGTAGATAGATAGATGGAGATAGGTGGGTAGGTAGATAGATAGATACAGGTAGGTAGGTAGATAGATAGATAGAGATAGGTAGGTAGGTAGATAGATAGATAGAGATAGGTAGGTAGGTAGATTGATAGAGATAGGTAGGTAGGTAGGTAGATAGATAGAGATAGGTAGGTAGGTAGATTGATAGATACAGATAGGTAGGTAGGTAGATTGATAGATAGAGATAGGTAGGTAGGTAGATAGATAGATAGAGATAGGTAGGTAGGTAGATTGATAGATACAGATAGGTAGGTAGGTAGATTGATAGATAGAGATAGGTAGGTAGGTAGATAGATAGATAGAGATAGGTAGGTAGGTAGATTGATAGATAGAGATAGGTAGGTAGGTAGATAGATAGATAAAGATAGGTAGGTAGGTAGGTAGATAGATACAGATATGTAGGTAGGTAGAAAGATAGATAGAGATAGGTAGGTAGGTAGATTGATAGATAGAGATAGGTAGGTAGGTAGATAGATAGAGATAGGTAGGTAGGTAGATTGATAGAGATAGGTAGGTAGGTAGATAGATAGATAGAGATAGGTAGGTAGGTAGATAGATAGATAGAGATAGGTAGGTAGGTAGATAGATAGATAGAGATAGGTAGGTAGGTAGATAGATAGATACAGATAGGTAGGTAGGTAGATAGATAGATACAGATAGGTAGGTAGGTAGATTGATAGATAGAGATAGGTAGGTAGGTAGGTAGATAGATAGAGATAGGTAGGTAGGTAGATTGATAGAGATAGGTAGGTAGGTAGGTAGATAGATAGAGATAGGTAGGTAGGTAGGTAGATTGATAGATACAGATAGGTAGGTAGGTAGATAGATAGATACAGATAGGTAGGTAGGTAGATAGATAGATAGAGATAGGTAGGTAGGTAGATTGATAGATACAGATAAGTAGGTAGGTAGATTGATAGATAGAGATAGGTAGGTAGGTAGATAGATAGATAGAGATAGGTAGGTAGGTAGATTGATAGATAGAGATAGGTAGGTAGGTAGATAGATAGATACAGATAGGTAGGTAGGTAGATAGATAGATAGAGATAGGTAGGTAGGTAGATTGATAGATAGAGATAGGTAGGTAGGTAGATAGATAGATACAGACAGGTAGGTAGGTAGATTAATAGATAGAGATAGGTAGGTAGGTAGATAGATAGATAGAGATAGGTGGGTAGGTAGATAGATAGATACAGGTAGGTAGGTAGATAGATAGATAGAGATAGGTAGGTAGGTAGATAGATAGATAGAGATAGGTAGGTAGGTAGATTGATAGAGATAGGTAGGTAGGTAGGTAGATAGATAGAGATAGGTAGGTAGGTAGATTGATAGATACAGATAGGTAGGTAGGTAGATTGATAGATAGAGATAGGTAGGTAGGTAGATAGATAGATAGAGATAGGTAGGTAGGTAGATTGATAGATACAGATAGGTAGGTAGGTAGATTGATAGATAGAGATAGGTAGGTAGGTAGATAGATAGATAGAGATAGGTAGGTAGGTAGATTGATAGATAGAGATAGGTAGGTAGGTAGGTAGATAGATAGAGATAGGTAGGTAGGTAGATATATAGATACAGATATGTAGGTAGATAGATAGAGATAGGTAGGTAGGTACATTGATAGATACAGATAGGTAGGTAGGTAGATTGATAGATAGAGATAGGTAGATAGGTAGAGAGATAGATAGAGATAGGTAGGTACGTAGATTGATAGATACAGATAGGTAGGTAGGTAGATTGATAGATAGAGATAGGTAGGTAGGTAGGTAGATAGATAGATAGAGATAGGTAGGTAGGTAGATAGATAGATAGAGATAGGTAGGTAGGTAGATATATAGATACAGATATGTAGGTAGATAGATAGAGATAGGTAGGTAGGTAGATTGATAGATACAGATAGGTAGGTAGGTAGATTGATAGATAGAGATAGGTAGGTAGGTAGATTGATAGATAGAGATAGGTAGGTAGGTAGATAGATAGATAGAGATAGGTAGGTAGGTAGATTGATAGATACAGATAGGTAGGTAGGTAGATTGATAGATAGAGATAGGTAGGTAGGTAGATAGATAGATAGAGATAGGTAGGTAGGTAGATTGATAGATAGAGATAGGTAGGTAGGTAGGTAGATAGATAGAGATAGGTAGGTAGGTAGATATATAGATACAGATATGTAGGTAGATAGATAGAGATAGGTAGGTAGGTACATTGATAGATACAGATAGGTAGGTAGGTAGATTGATAGATAGAGATAGGTAGATAGGTAGAGAGATAGATAGAGATAGGTAGGTACGTAGATTGATAGATACAGATAGGTAGGTAGGTAGATTGATAGATAGAGATAGGTAGGTAGGTAGGTAGATAGATAGATAGAGATAGGTAGGTAGGTAGATAGATAGATAGAGATAGGTAGGTAGGTAGATATATAGATACAGATATGTAGGTAGATAGATAGAGATAGGTAGGTAGGTAGATTGATAGATACAGATAGGTAGGTAGGTAGATTGATAGATACAGATAGGTAGGTAGTTAGATTGATAGATAGAGATAGGTAGGTAGGTAGATAGATAGATAGAGATAGGTAGGTAGGTAGATTGATAGATACAGATAGGTAGGTAGGTAGATTGATAGATAGAGATAGGTAGGTAGGTAGATAGATACAGATAGGTAGGTAGGTAGATAGATAGATACAGATAGGTAGGTAGGTAGATTGATAGATAGAGATAGGTAGGTAGGTAGACAGATAGATAGAGATAGGTAGGTAGGTAGGTAGATAGATACAGATAGGTAGGTAGATAGATAAATACAGATAGGTGGGTAGGTAGATAGATAGATAGAGATAGGTAGGTAGGTAGATTGATAGATACAGATAGGTAGGTAGGTAGATTGATAGATACAGATAGGTAGGTAGGTAGATAGATAGATACAGATAGGTAGGTAGGTAGATTGATAGATACAGATAGGTAGGTACGTAGATTGATAGATAGAGATAGGTAGGTAGGTAGGTAGATAGATAGATAGAGAGAGGTAGGTAGGTAGATAGATAGATACAGATAGGTAGGTAGGTAGGTAGATAGATACAGATAGGTAGGTAGATAGATTGATAGATAGAGATAGGTAGGTAGGTAAATAGATAGATAGAGATAGGTAGTTAGGTAGATAGATAGATAGATAGAGATAGGTAGGTAGGTAGATAGATAGATAGAGATATGTAGGTAGGTAGATAGATAGATAGAGATAGGTAGGTAGGTAGGTAGATAGATAGATACAGACAGGTAGGTAGGTAGATAGATAAATACAGATAGGTGGGTAGGTAGATAGATAGATAGATAGAGATAGGTAGGTAGGTAGATTGATAGATACAGATAGATAGGTAGATAGATAGATAGATACAGATAGGTAGGTAGGTAGATAGATAGAGATAGGTAGGTAGGTAGATTGATAGAGATAGGTAGGTAGGTAGATAGATAGATAGAGATAGGTAGGTAGGTAGATAGATAGATAGAGATAGGTAGGTAGGTAGATAGATAGATAGAGATAGGTAGGTAGGTAGATAGATAGATACAGATAGGTAGGTAGGTAGATAGATAGATACAGATAGGTAGGTAGGTAGATTGATAGATAGAGATAGGTAGGTAGGTAGGTAGATAGATAGAGATAGGTAGGTAGGTAGATTGATAGAGATAGGTAGGTAGGTAGGTAGATAGAGATGAGTTAGGTAGGTAGGTAGATAGATAGATAGAGATAGGTAGGGTAGGTAGATAGATTAGATAGATAGATAGGTAGGTAGTTAGTAGATAGATAGTAGGTAGATGTAGATAAGTAGGTAGTAGATGATAGTAGAGTAGGTAGGTAGGTAGATAGATAGATAGAGATAGGTAGGTAGGTAGATTGATAGATAGAGGATAGGTAGTAGGTAGATAGATACAGATAGGTAGGTAGGTAGATAGATAGATAGAGATAGGTAGGTAGGGTTGATTGATAGATAGAGATAGGTAGGTAGGTAGATAGATAGATACAGAAGGTAGGTAGGTAGATTATAGTTAGAGATAGGTAGGTAGGTAGATAGATAGATAGAGATTGGTGGGTAGGTAGATAGATAGAGGTAGGTAGGTAGATAGTTAGATAGAGATAGGTAGGTAGGTAGATAGATAGATAGAGATAGGTAGGTAGGTATTGTTATGAGATAGGTAGGTAGGTAGGTTAGATAAGATAGGTTGGTAGGTAGATTGATAGATACAGATAGGTAGGTAGGTAGATTGATAGATAGAGATAGGTAGGTAGGAGATAGATAGATAGAGATAGGTAGGTAGGTTAGATTGATAGATACAGATAGGTAGGTAGATTGATAGATAGAGAGGTAGGTTGTAGATAGGATAGATAGAGATAGGTAGGTAGGTAGATTGATAGATAGAGATAGGTAGGTAGGTAGGTAGTAGATAGAGATAGGATAGGTGAGATAGGTAGGTAGGTAGGTAGATAGATAGAGATAGGTAGGTAGGTAGATATATAGATACAGATATGTAGGTAGATAGATAGAGATAGGTAGGTAGGTACATTGATAGATACAGATAGGTAGGTAGGTAGATTGATAGATAGAGATAGGTAGATAGGTAGAGAGATAGATAGAGATAGGTAGGTACGTAGATTGATAGATACAGATAGGTAGGTAGGTAGATTGATAGATAGAGATAGGTAGGTAGGTAGGTAGATAGATAGATAGAGATAGGTAGGTAGGTAGATAGATAGATAGAGATAGGTAGGTAGGTAGATATATAGATACAGATATGTAGGTAGATAGATAGAGATAGGTAGGTAGGTAGATTGATAGATACAGATAGGTAGGTAGGTAGATTGATAGATAGAGATAGGTAGGTAGGTAGATTGATAGATAGAGATAGGTAGGTAGGTAGATAGATAGATAGAGATAGGTAGGTAGGTAGATTGATAGATACAGATAGGTAGGTAGGTAGATTGATAGATAGAGATAGGTAGGTAGGTAGATAGATAGATAGAGATAGGTAGGTAGGTAGATTGATAGATAGAGATAGGTAGGTAGGTAGGTAGATAGATAGAGATAGGTAGGTAGGTAGATATATAGATACAGATATGTAGGTAGATAGATAGAGATAGGTAGGTAGGTACATTGATAGATACAGATAGGTAGGTAGGTAGATTGATAGATAGAGATAGGTAGATAGGTAGAGAGATAGATAGAGATAGGTAGGTACGTAGATTGATAGATACAGATAGGTAGGTAGGTAGATTGATAGATAGAGATAGGTAGGTAGGTAGGTAGATAGATAGATAGAGATAGGTAGGTAGGTAGATAGATAGATAGAGATAGGTAGGTAGGTAGATATATAGATACAGATATGTAGGTAGATAGATAGAGATAGGTAGGTAGGTAGATTGATAGATACAGATAGGTAGGTAGGTAGATTGATAGATACAGATAGGTAGGTAGTTAGATTGATAGATAGAGATAGGTAGGTAGGTAGATAGATAGATAGAGATAGGTAGGTAGGTAGATTGATAGATACAGATAGGTAGGTAGGTAGATTGATAGATAGAGATAGGTAGGTAGGTAGATAGATACAGATAGGTAGGTAGGTAGATAGATAGATACAGATAGGTAGGTAGGTAGATTGATAGATAGAGATAGGTAGGTAGGTAGACAGATAGATAGAGATAGGTAGGTAGGTAGGTAGATAGATACAGATAGGTAGGTAGATAGATAAATACAGATAGGTGGGTAGGTAGATAGATAGATAGAGATAGGTAGGTAGGTAGATTGATAGATACAGATAGGTAGGTAGGTAGATTGATAGATACAGATAGGTAGGTAGGTAGATAGATAGATACAGATAGGTAGGTAGGTAGATTGATAGATACAGATAGGTAGGTACGTAGATTGATAGATAGAGATAGGTAGGTAGGTAGGTAGATAGATAGATAGAGAGAGGTAGGTAGGTAGATAGATAGATACAGATAGGTAGGTAGGTAGGTAGATAGATACAGATAGGTAGGTAGATAGATTGATAGATAGAGATAGGTAGGTAGGTAAATAGATAGATAGAGATAGGTAGTTAGGTAGATAGATAGATAGATAGAGATAGGTAGGTAGGTAGATAGATAGATAGAGATATGTAGGTAGGTAGATAGATAGATAGAGATAGGTAGGTAGGTAGGTAGATAGATAGATACAGACAGGTAGGTAGGTAGATAGATAAATACAGATAGGTGGGTAGGTAGATAGATAGATAGATAGAGATAGGTAGGTAGGTAGATTGATAGATACAGATAGATAGGTAGATAGATAGATAGATACAGATAGGTAGGTAGGTAGATAGATAGAGATAGGTAGGTAGGTAGATTGATAGAGATAGGTAGGTAGGTAGATAGATAGATAGAGATAGGTAGGTAGGTAGATAGATAGATAGAGATAGGTAGGTAGGTAGATAGATAGATAGAGATAGGTAGGTAGGTAGATAGATAGATACAGATAGGTAGGTAGGTAGATAGATAGATACAGATAGGTAGGTAGGTAGATTGATAGATAGAGATAGGTAGGTAGGTAGGTAGATAGATAGAGATAGGTAGGTAGGTAGATTGATAGAGATAGGTAGGTAGGTAGGTAGATAGATAGAGATAGGTAGGTAGGTAGGTAGATTGATAGATACAGATAGGTAGGTAGGTAGATAGATAGATACAGATAGGTAGGTAGGTAGATAGATAGATAGAGATAGGTAGGTAGGTAGATTGATAGATACAGATAAGTAGGTAGATAGATTGATAGATAGAGATAGGTAGGTAGGTAGATAGATAGATAGAGATAGGTAGGTAGGTAGATTGATAGATAGAGATAGGTAGGTAGGTAGATAGATAGATACAGATAGGTAGGTAGGTAGATAGATAGATAGAGATAGGTAGGTAGGTAGATTGATAGATAGAGATAGGTAGGTAGGTAGATAGATAGATACAGACAGGTAGGTAGGTAGATTAATAGATAGAGATAGGTAGGTAGGTAGATAGATAGATAGAGATAGGTGGGTAGGTAGATAGATAGATACAGGTAGGTAGGTAGATAGATAGATAGAGATAGGTAGGTAGGTAGATAGATAGATAGAGATAGGTAGGTAGGTAGATTGATAGAGATAGGTAGGTAGGTAGGTAGATAGATAGAGATAGGTAGGTAGGTAGATTGATAGATACAGATAGGTAGGTAGGTAGATTGATAGATAGAGATAGGTAGGTAGGTAGATAGATAGATAGAGATAGGTAGGTAGGTAGATTGATAGATACAGATAGGTAGGTAGGTAGATTGATAGATAGAGATAGGTAGGTAGGTAGATAGATAGATAGAGATAGGTAGGTAGGTAGATTGATAGATAGAGATAGGTAGGTAGGTAGGTAGATAGATAGAGATAGGTAGGTAGGTAGATATATAGATACAGATATGTAGGTAGATAGATAGAGATAGGTAGGTAGGTACATTGATAGATACAGATAGGTAGGTAGGTAGATTGATAGATAGAGATAGGTAGATAGGTAGAGAGATAGATAGAGATAGGTAGGTACGTAGATTGATAGATACAGATAGGTAGGTAGGTAGATTGATAGATAGAGATAGGTAGGTAGGTAGGTAGATAGATAGATAGAGATAGGTAGGTAGGTAGATAGATAGATAGAGATAGGTAGGTAGGTAGATATATAGATACAGATATGTAGGTAGATAGATAGAGATAGGTAGGTAGGTAGATTGATAGATACAGATAGGTAGGTAGGTAGATTGATAGATAGAGATAGGTAGGTAGGTAGAGAGATAGATAGAGATAGGTAGGTAGGTAGATTGATAGATACAGATAGGTAGGTAGTTAGATTGATAGATAGAGATAGGTAGGTAGGTAGATAGATAGATAGAGATAGGTAGGTAGGTAGATTGATAGATACAGATAGGTAGGTAGGTAGATTGATAGATAGAGATAGGTAGGTAGGTAGATAGATACAGATAGGTAGGTAGGTAGATAGATAGATACAGATAGGTAGGTAGGTAGATTGATAGATAGAGATAGGTAGGTAGGTAGACAGATAGATAGAGATAGGTAGGTAGGTAGGTAGATAGATACAGATAGGTAGGTAGATAGATAAATACAGATAGGTGGGTAGGTAGATAGATAGATAGAGATAGGTAGGTAGGTAGATTGATAGATACAGATAGGTAGGTAGGTAGATTGATAGATACAGATAGGTAGGTAGGTAGATAGATAGATACAGATAGGTAGGTAGGTAGATTGATAGATACAGATAGGTAGGTACGTAGATTGATAGATAGAGATAGGTAGGTAGGTAGGTAGATAGATAGATAGAGAGAGGTAGGTAGGTAGATAGATAGATACAGATAGGTAGGTAGGTAGGTAGATAGATACAGATAGGTAGGTAGATAGATTGATAGATAGAGATAGGTAGGTAGGTAAATAGATAGATAGAGATAGGTAGTTAGGTAGATAGATAGATAGATAGAGATAGGTAGGTAGGTAGATAGATAGATAGAGATATGTAGGTAGGTAGATAGATAGATAGAGATAGGTAGGTAGGTAGGTAGATAGATAGATACAGACAGGTAGGTAGGTAGATAGATAAATACAGATAGGTGGGTAGGTAGATAGATAGATAGATAGAGATAGGTAGGTAGGTAGATTGATAGATACAGATAGATAGGTAGATAGATAGATAGATACAGATAGGTAGGTAGGTAGATTGATAGATAGAGATAGGTAGGTAGGTAGATAGATAGATAGAGATAGGTAGTTAGGTAGATAGATAGATAGAGATAGGTAGGTAGGTAGATAGATAGATAGATAGAGATAGGTAGGTAGGTAGATAGATAGATACAGACAGGTAGGTAGGTAGATAGATAGATACAGATAGGTAGGTAGGTAGATTGATAGGTAGAGATAGGAAGGTAGGTAGGTAGATAGATACAGATAGGTAGGTAGATAGATCAATACAGATAGGTGGGTAGGTAGATAGATAGATAGAGATAGGTAGGTAGGTAGGTAGATTGATAGATAGAGATAGGTAGGTAGGTAGATTAATATATATAGATAGGTAGGTAGGTAGATAGATTCAGATAGGTAGGTAGATAGATAAATACAGATAGGTAGGTAGGTAGATAGATAGATACAGATAGGTAGGTAGGTAGATTGATAGATAGAGATAGGTAGGTAGGTAGATAGATAGATAGAGATAGGTAGTTAGGTAGATAGATAGATAGATAGATAGAGATAGGTAGGTAGGTAGATAGATAGCTAGAGATATGTAGGTAGGTAGATAGATAGATAGAGATAGGTAGGTAGGTAGATAGATAGATACAGACAGGTAGGTAGGTAGATAGATAGATACAGATAGGTAGGTAGGTAGATTGATAGATAGAGATAGGTAGGTAGGTAGAGAGATAGATAGAGATAGGTAGGTAGGTAGATTGATAGATAGAGATAGGTAGGTAGGTAGATAGATAGATACAGATAGGTAGGTAGGTAGATAGATAGATAGAGATAGGTAGGTAGGTAGATTGATAGATAGAGATAGGTAGGTAGGTAGATAGATAGATACAGACAGGTAGGTAGGTAGATTAATAGATAGAGATAGGTAGGTAGGTAGATAGATAGATAGAGATAGGTGGGTAGGTAGATAGATAGATACAGGTAGGTAGGTAGATAGATAGATAGAGATAGGTAGGTAGGTAGATAGATAGATAGAGATAGGTAGGTAGGTAGATTGATAGAGATAGGTAGGTAGGTAGGTCGATAGATAGAGATAGGTAGGTAGGTAGATTGATAGATACAGATAGGTAGGTAGGTAGATTGATAGATAGAGATAGGTAGGTAGGTAGATAGATAGATAGAGATAGGTAGGTAGGTAGATTGATAGATACAGATAGGTAGGTAGGTAGATTGATAGATAGAGATAGGTAGGTAGGTAGATAGATAGAGATAGGTAGGTAGGTAGATTGATAGATAGAGATAGGTAGGTAGGTAGGTAGGTAGATAGATAGAGATAGGTAGGTAGGTAGATATATAGATACAGATATGTAGGTAGATAGATAGAGATAGGTAGGTAGGTAGATTGATAGATACAGATAGGTAGGTAGGTAGATTGATAGATAGAGATAGGTAGATAGGTAGAGAGATAGATAGAGATAGGTAGGTACGTAGATTGATAGATACAGATAGGTAGGTAGGTAGATTGATAGATAGAGATAGGTAGGTAGGTAGGTAGATAGATAGATAGAGATAGGTAGGTAGGTAGATAGATAGATAGAGATAGGTAGGTAGGTAGATATATAGATACAGATATGTAGGTAGATAGATAGAGATAGGTAGGTAGGTAGATTGATAGATACAGATAGGTAGGTAGGTAGATTGATAGATAGAGATAGGTAGGTAGGTAGAGAGATAGATAGAGATAGGTAGGTAGGTAGATTGATAGATACAGATAGGTAGGTAGTTAGATTGATAGATAGAGATAGGTAGGTAGGTAGATAGATAGATAGAGATAGGTAGGTAGGTAGATTGATAGATACAGATAGGTAGGTAGGTAGATTGATAGATAGAGATAGGTAGGTAGGTAGATAGATACAGATAGGTAGGTAGGTAGATAGATAGATACAGATAGGTAGGTAGGTAGATTGATAGATAGAGATAGGTAGGTAGGTAGACAGATAGATAGAGATAGGTAGGTAGGTAGGTAGATAGATACAGATAGGTAGGTAGGTAGATTGATAGATACAGATAGGTAGGTAGGTAGATAGATAGATACAGATAGGTAGGTAGGTAGATTGATAGATACAGATAGGTAGGTACGTAGATTGATAGATAGAGATAGGTAGGTAGGTAGATAGATAGATAGAGAGAGGTAGGTAGGTAGATAGATAGATACAGATAGGTAGGTAGGTAGGTAGATAGATACAGATAGGTAGGTAGATAGATTGATAGATAGAGATAGGTAGGTAGGTAAATAGATAGATAGAGATAGGTAGTTAGGTAGATAGATAGATAGATAGAGATAGGTAGGTAGGTAGATAGATAGATAGAGATATGTAGGTAGGTAGATAGATAGATAGAGATAGGTAGGTAGGTAGGTAGATAGATAGATACAGACAGGTAGGTAGGTAGATAGATAAATACAGATAGGTGGGTAGGTAGATAGATAGATAGAGATAGGTAGGTAGGTAGATTGATAGATACAGATAGGTAGGTAGGTAGATTGATAGATACAGATAGGTAGGTAGGTAGATAGATAGATACAGATAGGTAGGTAGGTAGATTGATAGATACAGATAGGTAGGTACGTAGATTGATAGATAGAGATAGGTAGGTAGGTAGATAGATAGATAGAGAGAGGTAGGTAGGTAGATAGATAGATACAGATAGGTAGGTAGGTAGGTAGATAGATACAGATAGGTAGGTAGATAGATTGATAGATAGAGATAGGTAGGTAGGTAAATAGATAGATAGAGATAGGTAGTTAGGTAGATAGATAGATAGATAGAGATAGGTAGGTAGGTAGATAGATAGATAGAGATATGTAGGTAGGTAGATAGATAGATAGAGATAGGTAGGTAGGTAGGTAGATAGATAGATACAGACAGGTAGGTAGGTAGATAGATAAATACAGATAGGTGGGTAGGTAGATAGATAGATAGAGATAGGTAGGTAGGTAGATTGATAGATACAGATAGATAGGTAGATAGATAGATAGATACAGATAGGTAGGTAGGTAGATTGATAGATAGAGATAGGTAGGTAGGTAGATAGATAGATAGAGATAGGTAGTTAGGTAGATAGATAGATAGAGATAGGTAGGTAGGTAGATAGATAGATAGATAGAGATAGGTAGGTAGGTAGATAGATAGATACAGACAGGTAGGTAGGTAGATAGATAGATACAGATAGGCAGGTAGGTAGATTGATAGGTAGAGATAGGAAAGTAGGTAGGTAGATAGATACAGATAGGTAGGTAGATAGATCAATACAGATAGGTGGGTAGGTAGATAGATAGATAGAGATAGGTAGGTAGGTAGATTGATAGATAGAGATAGGTAGGTAGGTAGATTAATAGATACAGATAGGTAGGTAGGTAGATAGATACAGATAGGTAGGTAGATAGATAAATACAGATAGGTGGGTAGGTAGATAGATAGATAGAGATAGGTAGGTAGGTAGATTGATAGATACAGATAGGTAGGTAGGTAGATAGATAGATACAGATAGGTAGGTAGGTAGATTGATAGATAGAGATAGGTAGGTAGGTAGATAGATAGCTAGAGATATGTAGGTAGGTAGATAGATAGATAGAGATAGGTAGGTAGGTAGATAGATAGATACAGACAGGTAGGTAGGTAGATAGATAGATACAGATAGGTAGGTAGGTAGATTGATAGATAGAGATAGGTAGGTAGGTAGAGAGATAGATAGAGATAGGTAGGTAGGTAGATTGATAGATACAGTTAGGTAGGTAGTTAGATTGATAGATAGAGATAGGTAGGTAGGTAGATAGATAGATAGAGATAGATAGGTAGGTAGATTGATAGATACAGATAGGTAGGTAGGTAGATTGATAGATAGAGATAGGTAGGTAGGTAGATAGATACAGATAGGTAGGTAGGTAGATAGATAGATACAGATTGGTAGGTAGGTAGATTGATAGATAGAGATAGGTAGGTAGGTAGGTAAATAGATAGAGATAGGTAGGTAGGTAGATTGATAGAGATAGGTAGGTAGGTAGGTAGATAGATAGAGATAGGTAGGTAGGTAGATAGATAGAGATAGGTAGGTAGGTAGGTAGATAGATACAGATAGTTAGGTAGATAGATAAATACAGATAGGTGGGTAGGTAGATAGATAGGTAGAGATAGGTAGGTAGGTAGATTGATAGATAGAGATAGGTAGGTAGGTAGATTGATAGATACAGATAGGTAGGTAGGTAGGTAGATAGATACAGATAGGTAGGTAGATAGATAAATACAGATAGGTGGGTAGGTAGATAGATAGATAGAGATAGGTAGGTAGGTAGATTGATAGATACAGATAGGTAGGTAGGTAGATAGATAGATACAGATAGGTAGGTAGGTAGATTGATAGATACAGATAGGTAGGTACGTAGATTGATAGATAGAGATAGGTAGGTAGGTA
Source organism: Crotalus helleri (assembly GCA_024509115.1). Taxonomy (NCBI): domain Eukaryota; kingdom Metazoa; phylum Chordata; class Lepidosauria; order Squamata; family Viperidae; genus Crotalus; species Crotalus helleri. The sequence goes on from JAKSXO010000362.1 coordinate 26,131, forward strand.
GATAGATAGATAGAGATAGGTAGGTAGGTAGATAGATAGATACAGATAGGTAGGTAGGTAGGTAGATAGATACAGATAGGTAGGTAGATAGATAAATACAGATAGGTGGGTAGGTAGATAGATAGATAGAGATAGGTAGGTAGGTAGATTGATAGATACAGATAGGTAGGTAGGTAGATTGATAGATACAGATAGGTAGGTAAGTAGGTAGATAGATACAGATAGGTAGGTAGATAGATAAATACAGATAGGTGGGTAGGTAGATAGATACAGATAGGTAGGTAGATAGATAAATACAGATAGGTGGGTAGATAGATAGATAGATAGAGATAGGTAGGTAGGTAGATTGATAGATACAGATAGGTAGGTAGATAGATAGATAGATAGAGATAGGTAGTTAGGTAGATAGATAGATAGAGATAGGTAGGTAGGTAGATAGATAGATAGAGATAGGTAGGTAGGTAGATAGATAGATAGAGATAGGTAGGTAGGTAGATAGATAGATACAGACAGGTAGGTAGGTAGATAGATAGATACAGATAGGTAGGTAGGTAGATTGATAGATAGAGATAGGTAGGTAGGTAGGTAGATAGATACAGATAGGTAGGTAGATAGATCAATACAGATAGGTGGGTAGGTAGATAGATAGATAGAGATAGGTAGGTAGGTAGATTGATAGATAGAGATAGGTAGGTAGGTAGATTAATAGATACAGATAGGTAGGTAGGTAGATAGATACAGATAGGTAGGTAGATAGATAAATACAGATAGGTGGGTAGGTAGATAGATAGATAGAGATAGGTAGGTAGGTAGATTGATAGATACAGATAGGTAGGTAGGTAGGTAGATAGATAGATACAGATAGGTAGGTAGGTAGATTGATAGATAGAGATAGGTATGTAGGTAGATAGATAGATAGAGATAGGTAGTTAGGTAGATAGATAGATAGATAGAGATAGGTAGGTAGGTAGATAGATAGATAGAGATATGTAGGTAGGTAGATAGATAGATAGAGATAGGTAGGTAGGTAGATAGATAGATAGAGATAGGTAGGTAGGTAGATTGATAGAAAGAGATAGGTAGGTAGGTAGGTAGATAGATAGAGATAGGTAGGTAGGTAGATTGATAGAGATAGGTAGGTAGGTAGGTAGATAGATAGAGATAGGTAGGTAGGTAGATTGATAGATACAGATAGGTAGGTAGGTAGATTGATAGATAGAGATAGGTAGGTAGGTAGATAGATAGATAGAGATAGGTAGGTAGGTAGATTGATAGATACAGATAGGTAGGTAGGTAGATTGATAGAGAGAGATAGGTAGGTAGGTAGATAGATAGATAGAGATAGGTAGGTAGGTAGGTAGATAGATACAGATAGGTAGGTAGATTAATAGATAGAGATAGGTAGGTGGGTAGATAGATAGATAGAGATAGGTAGGTAGGTAGATTGATAGATAGAGATAGGTAGATAGGTAGATAGATAGATACAGATAGGTAGGTAGGTAGATAGATAGATAGAGATAGGTAGGAAGGTAGATAGATAGATAGAGATAGGTAGGTAGGTAGATAGATAGATAGAGATAGGTAGGTAGGTAGGTAGGTAGATAGATAGATAGAGATAGGTAGGTAGGTAGATAGATAGATAGAGATAGGTAGGTAGGTAGATTGATAGATAGAGATAGGTAGGTAGGTAGGTAGATAGATAGATAGAGATAGGTAGGTAGGTAGGTAGGTAGATAGATACAGATAGGTAGGTAGATAGATAAATACAGATAGGTGGGTAGGTAGATAGATAGATAGAGATAGGTAGGTAGGTAGATTGATAGATAGAGATAGGTAGGTAGGTAGATTGATAGATACAGATAGGTAGGTACGTATGTAGATAGATACAGATAGGTAGGTAGATAGATAGATAGAGATAGGTAGGTAGGTAGATAGATAGATAGAGATAGGTAGGTAGGTAGATTGATAGATACAGATAGGTAGGTAGGTAGATAGATAGATAGAGATAGGTAGGTAGGTAGATAGATAGATACAGATAGGTAGGTAGGTAGATTGATAGATAGAGATAGGTCGGTAGGTAGGTAGATAGATAGAGATAGGTAGGTAGGTAGATTGATAGAGATAGGTAGGTAGGTAGATAGATAGAGATAGGTAGGTAGGTAGATTGATAGATAGAGATAGGTAGGTAGGTAGATTGATAGATACAGATAGGTAGCTAGGTAGATAGATAGATAGAGATAGGTAGGTTGGTAGATAGATAGATACAGATAGGTAGGTATGTAGCTAGATAGATACAGATATGTAGGTAGGTAGATAGATAGATAGAGATAGGTAGGTAGGTAGATTGATAGATAGAGATAGGTAGGTAGGTAGGTAGGTAGGTAGATAGATAGATATAGGTAGGTAGGTAGATTGATAGAGATAGGTAGGTAGGTAGATAGATAGATAGAGATAGGTAGGTAGGTAGATAGATAGATACAGATAGGTAGGTAGGTAGATAGATAGATACAGATAGGTAGGTAGGTAGATAGATAGATAGAGATAGGTAGGTAGGTAGATAGATAGATAGATAGAGATAGGTAGGTAGGTAGATTGATAGATACAGATAGGTAGGTAGGTTGATAGATAGATAGAGATAGGGAGGTAGATTGATAGATAGAGATAGGTAGGTAGGTAGAATGATAGATACAGATAGGTAGGTAGGTAGATAGATAGATAGAGATAGGTAGGTAGGTAGATTGATAGATAGAGATAGGTAGGTAGGTAGGTAGATAGATAGAGATAGGTAGGTAGGTAGATAGATAGATAGAGATAGGTAGGTAGGTAGGTAGATAGATAGAGATAGGTAGGTAGGTAGATTGATAGATAGAGATAGGTAGGTAGGTAGGTAGATAGATAGAGATGGGTAGGTAGGTAGATTGATAGAGATAGGTAGGTAGGTAGATAGATAGAGATAGGTAGGTAGGTAGATTTATAGATAGAGATAGGTAGGTAGGTAGGTAGATAGATAGAGATAGGTAGGTAGGTAGATAGATAGATAGAGATAGGTAGGTAGGTAGATTGATAGATACAGATAGGTAGCTAGGTAGATAGATAGATAGAGATAGGTAGGTTGGTAGATAGATAGATACAGATAGGTAGGTATGTAGCTAGATAGATACAGATATGTAGGTAGGTAGATAGATAGATAGAGATAGGTAGGTAGGTAGATTGATAGATAGAGATAGGTAGGTAGGTAGGTAGGTAGGTAGGTAGATAGATATAGGTAGGTAGGTAGATTGATAGAGATAGGTAGGTAGGTAGATAGATAGATAGAGATAGGTAGGTAGGTAGATAGATAGATACAGATAGGTAGGTAGGTAGATAGATAGATACAGATAGGTAGGTAGGTAGATAGATAGATAGAGATAGGTAGGTAGGTAGGTAGATAGATACAGATATGTAGGTAGGTAGATAGATAGATAGAGATAGGTAGGTAGGTAGATTGATAGATACAGATAGGTAGGTAGGTAGATAGATAGATACAGATAGGTAGGTAGGTAGATTGATAGATAGAGATAGGTAGGTAGGTAGATTGATAGATACAGATAGATAGGTAGGTAGATAGATAGATACAGATAGGTAGGTAGGTAGATTGATAGATAGAGATAGGTAGGTAGGTACATTGATAGATACAGATAGGTAGGTAGGTAGATAGATAGATACAGATAGGTAGGTAGGTAGATAGATAGAGATAGGTAGGTAGGTAGATTGATAGATAGAGATAGGTAGCTAGGTAGGTAGATAGATAGAGATAGGTAGGTAGGTAGATAGATAGATAGAGATAGGTAGATAGGTAGGTAGATAGATAGAGATAGGTAGGTAGGTAGATTGATAGATAGAGATAGGTAGGTAGGTAGGTAGATAGATAGAGATAGGTAGGTAGGTAGATTGATAGAGATAGGTAGGTAAGTAGATAGATAGATAGAGATAGGTAGGTCGGTAGATTTATAGATAGAGATAGGTAGGTAGGTAGGTAGATAGATAGAGATAGGTAGGTAGGTAGATAGATAGATAGAGATAGGTAGGTAGGTAGATTGATAGATACAGATAGGTAGGTAGGTAGATAGATAGATAGAGATAGGTAGGTAGGTAGGTAGATAGATAGAGATAGGTAGGTAGGTAGATTGATAGAGATAGGTAGGTAGGTAGATAGATAGATACAGATAGGTAGGTAGGTAGATAGATAGATAGAGATAGGTAGGTAGGTAGGTAGATAGATAGAGATAGGTAGGTAGGTAGATAGATAGATAGTGATAGGTAGGTAGGTAGATAGATAGATACAGATAGGTAGGTAGGTAGATAGATAGATACAGATAGGTAGGTAGGTAGATAGATAGATACAGATAGGTAGGTAGGTAGATAGATAGATAGAGATAGGTAGGTAGGTAGGTAGATAGATACAGATATATAGGTAGGTAGATAGATAGATAGAGATAGGTAGGTAGGTAGATTGATAGATACAGATAGGTAGGTAGGTAGATAGATAGATACAGATAGGTAGGTAGGTAGATAGATAGATAGAGATAGGTAGGTAGGTAGGTAGATAGATACAGATATGTAGGTAGGTAGATAGATAGATAGAGATAGGTAGGTAGGTAGATAGATAGATACAGATAGGTAGGTAGGTAGGTAGATAGATAGAGATAGGTAGGTAGGTAGGTAGATTGATAGAGATAGGTAGGTAGGTAGATAGATAGATAGAGATAGGTAGGTAGGTAGATAGATAGATACAGATAGGTAGGTAGGTAGATAGATAGATACAGATAGGTAGGTAGGTAGATAGATAGATAGAGATAGGTAGGTAGGTAGGTAGATAGATACAGATATATAGGTAGGTAGATAGATAGATAGAGATAGGTAGGTAGGTAGGTAGATTGATAGATACAGATAGGTAGGTAGGTAGATAGATAGATACAGATAGGTAGGTAGGTAGATAGATAGATAGAGATAGGTAGGTAGGTAGGTAGATAGATACAGATATGTAGGTAGGTAGATAGATAGATAGAGATAGGTAGGTAGGTAGATTGATAGATACAGATAGGTAGGTAGGTAGATAGATAGATACAGATAGGTAGGTAGGTAGATTGATAGATAGAGATAGGTAGGTAAGTAGATTGATAGATACAGATAGATAGGTAGGTAGATAGATAGATACAGATAGGTAGGTAGGTAGATTGATAGATAGAGATAGGTAGGTAGGTACATTGATAGATACAGATAGGTAGGTAGGTAGATAGATAGATACAGATAGGTAGGTAGGTAGATTGATAGATGGAGATAGGTAGGTAGGTAGGTAGATAGATAGAGATAGGTAGGTAGGTAGATAGATACATAGAGATAGGTAGGTAGGTAGGTAGATAGATAGATAGAGATAGGTAGGTAGGTAGATTGATAGATAGAGATAGGTAGGTAGGTAGGTAGATAGATAGAGATAGGTAGGTAGGTAGATTGATAGAGATAGGTAGATAGGTAGATAGATAGATAGAGATAGGTAGGTAGGTAGATTTATAGATAGAGATAGGTAGGTAGGTAGGTAGATAGATAGAGATAGGTAGGTAGGTAGATAGATAGATAGAGATAGGTAGGTAGGTAGATTGATAGATACAGATAGGTAGGTAGGTAGATAGATAGATAGAGATAGGTAGGTAGGTAGATAGATAGATACAGATAGGTAGGTATGTAGGTAGATAGATACAGATATGTAGGTAGGTAGATAGATAGAGATAGGTAGGTAGGTAGGTAGATTGATAGATAGAGATAGGTAGGTAGGTAGGTAGATAGATAGAGATAGGTAGGTAGGTAGATTGATAGAGATAGGTAGGTAGGTAGATAGATAGATAGATAGAGATAGGTAGGTAGGTAGATAGATAGATACAGGTAGGTAGGTAGGTAGATAGATAGATACAGATAGGTAGGTAGGTAGATAGATAGATAGAGATAGGTAGGTAGGTAGGTAGATAGATACAGATATGTAGGTAGGTAGATAGATAGATAGAGATAGGTAGGTAGGTAGATTGATAGATACAGATAGGGAGGTAGGTAGATAGATGGATACAGATAGGTAGGTAGATTGGTAGATAGAGATAGGTAGGTAGGTAGATTGATAGATACAGATAGATAGGTAGGTAGATAGATAGATACAGATATGTAGGTAGGTAGATTGATAGATAGAGATAGGTAGGTAGGTAGATTGATAGAGATAGGTAGGTAGGTAGATAGATAGAGATAGGTAGGTAGGTAGATAGATAGATACAAATAGGTAGGTAGGTAGATAGAGATAGGTAGGCAGGTAGATAGATAGAGATAGGTAGGTAGGTAGATAGATAGATAGAGATAGGTACCTAGGTAGATTGATAGATACAGATAGGTAGGTAGGTAGATTGATAGATAAGTAGGTAGGTAAATAGATAGAGATAGGTAGGTAGGTAGGTAGATAGATAGAGATAGGTAGGTAGGTAGATTGATAGATAGAGATAGGTAGATAGGTAGATAGATAGATTCAGATATGTAGGTAGGTAGATTGATAGATACAGATAGGTAGGTAGGTAGATAGATAGATACAGATAGGTAGGTAAGTAGATTGATAGATAGAGATAGGTAGGTAAGTAGATTGATAGATACAGATAGGTAGGTAGGTAGGTAGATAGATAGAGATAGGTAGTTAGGTAGATTGATAGAGATAGGTAGGTAGGTAGATAGATAGATAGAGATAGGTAGGTAGGTAGATAGATAGATAGAGATAGGTAGGTAGGTAGGTAGGTAGATAGAGATAGGTAGGTAGGTAGATAGATAGAGATAGGTAGGTAGGTAGATTGATAGATAGAGATAGGTAGATAGGTAGATAGATAGATACAGATATGTAGGTAGGTAGATTGATAGATACAGATAGGTAGGTTGGTAGATAGATAGATACAGATAGGTAGGTAGGTAGATTGATAGATAGAGATAGGTAGGTAGGTAGATTGATAGATACAGATAGGTAGGTAGGTAGATTGATAGAGATAGGTAGGTAGGTAGATAGATAGATAGAGATAGGTAGGTAGGTAGATTGATAGATACAGATAGGTAGGTAGGTAGATTGATAGATAGAGATAGGTAGGTAGGTAGATAGATAGATAGAGATAGGTAGGTAGGTAGATAGATAGATACAGATAGGTACCTAGGTAGATTGATAGATACAGATAGGTAGGTAGGTAGATTGATAGATAGGTAGGTAGGTAAATAGATAGAGATAGGTAGGTTGGTAGATAGATAGATAGAGATAGTTAGGTAGGTAGATTGATAGATAGAGATAGGTAGATAGGTAGATAGATAGATACAGATATGTAGGTAGGTAGATTGATAGATACAGATAGGTAGGTAGGTAGATATATAGATACAGATAGGTAGGTAGGTAGATTGATAGATAGAGATAGGTAGGTAAGTAGATTGATAGATACAGATAGGTAGGTAGGTAGGTAGATAGATAGAGATAGGTAGGTAGGTAGATTGATAGAGATAGGTAGGTAGGTAGATAGATAGATAGAGATAGGTAGGTAGGTAGATTGATAGATAGAGATAGGTAGGTAGGTAGGTAGATAGGTAGAGATAGGTAGGTAGGTAGATAGATAGAGATAGGTAGGTAGGTAGATTGATAGATAGAGATAGGTAGATAGGTAGATAGATAGATACAGATATGTAGGTAGGTAGATTGATAGATACAGATAGGTAGGTTGGTAGATAGATAGATACAGATAGGTAGGTAGGTAGATTGATAGATAGAGATAGGTAGGTAGGTAGATAGATAGATAGAGATAGGTAGGTAGGTAGATAGATAGATAGATACAGATAGGTAGGTAGGTAGATAGATAGATACAGATAGGTAGGTAGGTAGATTGATAGATAGAGATAGGTAGGTAGGTAGATTGATAGATACAGATAGGTAGGTAGGTAGGTAGATAGATAGAGATAGGTAGGTAGATAGATAGATAGAGATAGGTAGGTAGGTAGATAGATAGATAGAGATAGGTAGGTAGGTAGATTGATAGATAGAGATAGGTAGGTAGGTAGGTAGATATATAGATACAGATATGTAGGTAGGTAGGTAGGTAGATATATAGAGATAGGTAGGTAGGTAGATTGATAGAGATAGGTAGGTAGGTAGATAGATAGATAGATAGAGATAGGTAGGTAGGTAGATTGATAGATACAGATAGGTAGGTAGGTAGATAGATAGATACAGATAGGTAGGTAGGTAGATTGATAGATAGAGATAGGTAGGTAGGTAGATTGATAGATACAGATAGGTAGGTAGGTAGGTAGATAGATAGATAGAGATAGGTAGGTAGATAGATAGATAGAGATAGGTAGGTAGGTAGATAGATAGATAGAGATAGGTAGGTAGGTAGATTGATAGATAGAGATAGGTAGGTAGGTAGGTAGATATATAGATACAGATATGTAGGTAGGTAGGTAGGTAGATTTATAGAGATAGGTAGGTAGGTAGATAGATAGATAGAGATAGGTAGCTAGGTAGATTGATAGATAGAGATAGGTAGGTAGGTAGGTAGATATATAGATACAGATATGTAGGTAGGTAGGTAGGTAGATAGATAGAGATAGGTAGGTAGGTAGATAGATAGATAGAGATAGGTACCTAGGTAGATTGATAAATACAGATAGGTAAGTAGGTAGATTGATAGATAGGTAGGTAGGTAAATAGATAGAGATAGGTAGGTTGGTAGATAGATAGATAGAGATAGTTAGGTAGGTAGATTGATAGATAGAGATAGGTAGATAGGTAGATAGATAGATACAGATATGTAGGTAGGTAGATTGATAGATACAGATAGGTAGGTAGGTAGATATATAGATACAGATAGGTAGGTAGGTAGATTGATAGATAGAGATAGGTAGGTAAGTAGATTGATAGATACAGATAGGTAGGTAGGTAGATAGATAGAGATAGGTAGGTAGGTAGATTGATAGAGATAGGTAGGTAGGTAGATAGATAGATAGAGATAGGTAGGTAGGCAGATTGATAGATAGAGATAGGTAGGTAGGTAGGTAGATAGATAGAGATAGGTAGGTAGGTAGATAGATAGATAGAGATAGGTAGGTAGGTAGATTGATAGATAGAGATAGGTAGATAGGTAGATAGATAGATACAGATATGTAGGTAGGTAGATTGATAGATAGAGATAGGTAGGTAGATAGATAGATAGATAGAGATAGGTAGGTAGGTAGATAGATAGATAGAGATATGTAGGTAGGTAGATTGATAGAGATAGGTAGGTAGGTAGGTAGGTAGATAGATAGAGATAGGTAGGTAGGTAGATTGATAGATACAGATAGGTAGGTAGGTAGATAGATAGATAGAGATAGGTAGGTAGGTAGATAGATAGATAGAGATAGGTAGGTAGGTATTTAGATAGATAGAGATAGGTAGGTAGGTAGGTAGATAGATAGATAGAGATAGATAGGTAGGTAGGTAGATTGATAGATACAGATAGGTAGGTAGGTAGATAGATACAGATAGGTAGGTAGGTAGATTGATAGATAGAGATAGGTAGGTAGGTAGATAGAGATAGGTGGGTAGGTAGATTGATAGATACAGATAGGTAGGTAGGTAGATAGATAGATAGAGATAGGTAGGTAGGTAGATGGATAGATAGAGATAGGTAGGTAGGTAGGTAGATATATAGATACAGATATGTAGGTAGGTAGGTAGGTAGGTAGATAGATAGAGATAGGTAGGTAGGTACATTGATAGATACAGATAGGTAGGTAGGTAGATTGATAGATAGGTAGGTAGGTAAATAGATAGAGATAGGTAGGTTGGTAGATAGATAGATAGAGATAGTTAGGTAGGTAGATTGATAGATAGAGATAGGTAGATAGGTAGATAGATAGATACAGATATGTAGGTAGGTAGATTGATAGATACAGATAGGTAGGTAGGTAGATATATAGATACAGATAGGTAGGTATGTAGATTGATAGATAGAGATAGGTAGGTAAGTAGATTGATAGATACAGATAGGTAGGTAGGTAGGTAGATAGATAGAGATAGGTAGGTAGGTAGATTGATAGAGATAGGTAGGTAGGTAGATAGATAGATAGAGATAGGTAGGTAGGTAGATTGATAGATAGAGATAGGTAGGTAGGTAGGTAGATAGATAGAGATAGGTAGGTAGGTAGATAGATAGATAGAGATAGGTAGGTAGGTAGATTGATAGATAGAGATAGGTAGATAGATAGATAGATAGATACAGATATGTAGGTAGGTAGATTGATAGATACAGATAGGTAGGTAGGTAGATTGATAGATAGAGATAGGTAGGTAGATAGATAGATAGATAGATAGAGATAGGTAGGTAGGTAGATAGATAGATAGAGATATGTAGGTAGGTAGATTGATAGAGATAGGTAGGTAGGTAGGTAGGTAGATAGATAGAGATAGGTAGGTAGGTAGATTGATAGATACAGATAGGTAGGTAGGTAGATTGATAGATAGGTAGGTAGGTAAATAGATAGAGATAGGTAGGTTGGTAGATAGATAGATAGAGATAGTTAGGTAGGTAGATTGATAGATAGAGATAGGTAGATAGGTAGATAGATAGATACAGATATGTAGGTAGGTAGATTGATAGATACAGATAGGTAGGTAGGTAGATATATAGATACAGATAGGTAGGTAGGTAGATTGATAGATAGAGATAGGTAGGTAAGTAGATTGATAGATACAGATAGGTAGGTAGGTAGATAGATAGAGATAGGTAGGTAGGTAGATTGATAGAGATAGGTAGGTAGGTAGATAGATAGATAGAGATAGGTAGGTAGGCAGATTGATAGATAGAGATAGGTAGGTAGGTAGGTAGATAGATAGAGATAGGTAGGTAGGTAGATAGATAGATAGAGATAGGTAGGTAGGTAGATTGATAGATAGAGATAGGTAGATAGATAGATAGATAGATAGATACAGATATGTAGGTAGGTAGATTGATAGATACAGATAGGTAGGTAGGTAGATTGATAGATAGAGATAGGTAGGTAGATAGATAGATAGATAGATAGAGATAGGTAGGTAGGTAGATAGATAGATAGAGATATGTAGGTAGGTAGATTGATAGAGATAGGTAGGTAGGTAGGTAGATAGATAGAGATAGGTAGGTAGGTAGATTGATAGATACAGATAGGTAGGTAGGTAGATAGATAGATAGAGATAGGTAGGTAGGTAGATAGATAGATAGAGATAGGTAGGTAGGTATTTAGATAGATAGAGATAGGTAGGTAGGTAGGTAGATAGATAGATAGAGATAGATAGGTAGGTAGGTAGATTGATAGATACAGATAGGTAGGTAGGTAGATAGATACAGATAGGTAGGTAGGTAGATTGATAGATAGAGATAGGTAGGTAGGTAGGTAGATAGAGATAGGTGGGTAGGTAGATTGATAGATACAGATAGGTAGGTAGGTAGATAGATAGATAGAGATAGGTAGGTAGGTAGATTGATAGATAGAGATAGGTAGGTAGGTGGGTAGATATATAGATACAGATATGTAGGTAGGTAGGTAGGTAGGTAGATAGACAGAGATAGGTAGGTAGGTAGATAGATAGATAGAGATAGGTACCTAGGTAGATTGATAGATACAGATAGGTAGGTAGGTAGATTGATAGATAGGTAGGTAGGTAAATAGATAGAGATAGGTAGGTTGGTAGATAGATAGATAGAGATAGGTAGGTAGGTAGATTGATAGATAGAGATAGGTAGATAGGTAGATAGATAGATACAGATATGTAGGTAGGTAGATTGATAGATACAGATAGGTAGGTAGGTAGATAGATAGATACAGATAGGTAGGTAGGTAGATTGATAGATAGAGATAGGTAGGTAAGTAGATTGATAGATACAGATAGGTAGGTAGGTAGGTAGATAGATAGAGATAGGTAGGTAGGTAGATTGATAGAGATAGGTAGGTAGGTAGATAGATAGAGATAGGTAGGTAGGTAGATTGATAGATAGAGATAGGTAGGTAGGTAGGTAGATAGATAGAGATAGGTAGGTAGGTAGATAGATAGATAGAGATAGGTAGGTAGGTAGATTGATAGATAGAGATAGGTAGATAGGTAGATAGATAGATACAGATATGTAGGTAGGTAGATTGATAGATACAGATAGGTAGGTAGGTAGATTGATAGATAGAGATAGGTAGGTAGATAGATAGATAGATAGAGATAGGTAGGTAGGTAGATAGATAGATAGAGATATGTAGGTAGGTAGATTGATAGAGATAGGTAGGTAGGTAGGTAGATAGATAGAGATAGGTAGGTAGGTAGATTGATAGATACAGATAGGTAGGTAGGTAGATAGATAGATAGAGATAGGTAGGTAGGTAGATAGATAGATAGAGATAGGTAGGTAGGTATTTAGATAGATAGAGATAGGTAGGTAGGTAGGTAGATAGATAGATAGAGATAGATAGGTAGGTAGGTAGATTGATAGAGACAGATAGGTAGGTAGGTAGATAGATACAGATAGGTAGGTAGGTAGATTGATAGATAGAGATAGGTAGGTAGGTAGGTAGGTAGATAGAGATAGGTGGGTAGGTAGATTGATAGATACAGATAGGTAGGTAGGTAGATAGATAGATAGAGATAGGTAGGTAGGTAGATAGATAAATAGAGATAGGTAGGTAGGTAGGTAGATAGATAGAGATAGGTAGGTAGGTAGATTGATAGATACAGATAGGTAGGTAGGTAGGTAGATAGATACAGATATGTAGGTAGGTAGATTGATAGATAGAGATAGGTAGGTAGGTAGGTAGATATATAGATACAGATATGTAGGTAGGTAGGTAGGTAGATAGGTAGAGATAGGTAGGTAGGTAAATAGATAGAGATAGGTAGATAGGTAGATAGATAGATACAGATATGTAGGTAGGTAGATTGATAGATACAGATAGGTAGGTAGGTAGATAGATAGATACAGATAGGTAGGTAGGTAGATTGATAGATAGAGATAGGTAGGTAAGTAGATTGATAGATACAGATAGGTAGGTAGGTAGGTAGATAGATAGAGATAGGTAGGTAGGTAGATTGATAGAGATAGGTAGGTAGGTAGATAGATAGATAGAGATAGGTAGGTAGGTAGATTGATAGATAGAGATAGGTAGATAGATAGATACAGATATGTAGGTAGGTAGATTGATAGATACAGATAGGTAGGTAGGTAGATATATAGATACAGATAGGTAGGTAGGTAGATTGATAGATAGAGATAGGTAGGTAAGTAGATTGATAGATACAGATAGGTAGGTAGGTAGATAGATAGAGATAGGTAGGTAGGTAGATTGATAGAGATAGGTAGGTAGGTAGATAGATAGATAGAGATAGGTAGGTAGGCAGATTGATAGATAGAGATAGGTAGGTAGGTAGGTAGATAGATAGAGATAGGTAGGTAGGTAGATAGATAGATAGAGATAGGTAGGTAGGTAGATTGATAGATAGAGATAGGTAGATAGATAGATAGATAGATACAGATATGTAGGTAGGTAGATTGATAGATACAGATAGGTAGGTAGGTAGATTGATAGATAGAGATAGGTAGGTAGATAGATAGATAGATAGATAGAGATAGGTAGGTAGGTAGATAGATAGATAGAGATATGTAGGTAGGTAGATTGATAGAGATAGGTAGGTAGGTAGGTAGATAGATAGAGATAGGTAGGTAGGTAGATTGATAGATACAGATAGGTAGGTAGGTAGATAGATAGATAGAGATAGGTAGGTAGGTAGATAGATAGATAGAGATAGGTAGGTAGGTATTTAGATAGATAGAGATAGGTAGGTAGGTAGGTAGATAGATAGATAGAGATAGATAGGTAGGTAGGTAGATTGATAGATACAGATAGGTAGGTAGGTAGATAGATACAGATAGGTAGGTAGGTAGATTGATAGATAGAGATAGGTAGGTAGGTAGGTAGATAGAGATAGGTGGGTAGGTAGATTGATAGATACAGATAGGTAGGTAGGTAGATAGATAGATAGAGATAGGTAGGTAGGTAGATTGATAGATAGAGATAGGTAGGTAGGTGGGTAGATATATAGATACAGATATGTAGGTAGGTAGGTAGGTAGGTAGATAGACAGAGATAGGTAGGTAGGTAGATAGATAGATAGAGATAGGTACCTAGGTAGATTGATAGATACAGATAGGTAGGTAGGTAGATTGATAGATAGGTAGGTAGGTAAATAGATAGAGATAGGTAGGTTGGTAGATAGATAGATAGAGATAGGTAGGTAGGTAGATTGATAGATAGAGATAGGTAGATAGGTAGATAGATAGATACAGATATGTAGGTAGGTAGATTGATAGATACAGATAGGTAGGTAGGTAGATAGATAGATACAGATAGGTAGGTAGGTAGATTGATAGATAGAGATAGGTAGGTAAGTAGATTGATAGATACAGATAGGTAGGTAGGTAGGTAGATAGATAGAGATAGGTAGGTAGGTAGATTGATAGAGATAGGTAGGTAGGTAGATAGATAGAGATAGGTAGGTAGGTAGATTGATAGATAGAGATAGGTAGGTAGGTAGGTAGATAGATAGAGATAGGTAGGTAGGTAGATAGATAGATAGAGATAGGTAGGTAGGTAGATTGATAGATAGAGATAGGTAGATAGGTAGATAGATAGATACAGATATGTAGGTAGGTAGATTGATAGATACAGATAGGTAGGTAGGTAGATTGATAGATAGAGATAGGTAGGTAGATAGATAGATAGATAGAGATAGGTAGGTAGGTAGATAGATAGATAGAGATATGTAGGTAGGTAGATTGATAGAGATAGGTAGGTAGGTAGGTAGATAGATAGAGATAGGTAGGTAGGTAGATAGATAGATAGAGATAGGTAGGTAGGTAGATTGATAGATAGAGATAGGTAGATAGATAGATAGATAGATACAGATATGTAGGTAGGTAGATTGATAGATACAGATAGGTAGGTAGGTAGATTGATAGATAGAGATAGGTAGGTAGATAGATAGATAGATAGATAGAGATAGGTAGGTAGGTAGATAGATAGATAGAGATATGTAGGTAGGTAGATTGATAGAGATAGGTAGGTAGGTAGGTAGATAGATAGAGATAGGTAGGTAGGTAGATTGATAGATACAGATAGGTAGGTAGGTAGATAGATAGATAGAGATAGGTAGGTAGGTAGATAGATAGATAGAGATAGGTAGGTAGGTATTTAGATAGATAGAGATAGGTAGGTAGGTAGGTAGATAGATAGATAGAGATAGATAGGTAGGTAGGTAGATTGATAGATACAGATAGGTAGGTAGGTAGATAGATACAGATAGGTAGGTAGGTAGATTGATAGATAGAGATAGGTAGGTAGGTAGGTAGATAGAGATAGGTGGGTAGGTAGATTGATAGATACAGATAGGTAGGTAGGTAGATAGATAGATAGAGATAGGTAGGTAGGTAGATTGATAGATAGAGATAGGTAGGTAGGTGGGTAGATATATAGATACAGATATGTAGGTAGGTAGGTAGGTAGGTAGGTAGATAGACAGAGATAGGTAGGTAGGTAGATAGATAGATAGAGATAGGTACCTAGGTAGATTGATAGATACAGATAGGTAGGTAGGTAGATTGATAGATAGGTAGGTAGGTAAATAGATAGAGATAGGTAGGTTGGTAGATAGATAGATAGAGATA
Organism: Crotalus helleri; assembly: GCA_024509115.1. Classification (NCBI taxonomy): domain Eukaryota; kingdom Metazoa; phylum Chordata; class Lepidosauria; order Squamata; family Viperidae; genus Crotalus; species Crotalus helleri. Next base: position 41,883 of record JAKSXO010000362.1, read on the forward strand.
GGTAGGTAGGTAGATTGATAGATAGAGATAGGTAGATAGGTAGATAGATAGATACAGATATGTAGGTAGGTAGATTGATAGATACAGATAGGTAGGTAGGTAGATAGATAGATACAGATAGGTAGGTAGGTAGATTGATAGATAGAGATAGGTAGGTAAGTAGATTGATAGATACAGATAGGTAGGTAGGTAGGTAGATAGATAGAGATAGGTAGGTAGGTAGATTGATAGAGATAGGTAGGTAGGTAGATAGATAGAGATAGGTAGGTAGGTAGATTGATAGATAGAGATAGGTAGGTAGGTAGGTAGATAGATAGAGATAGGTAGGTAGGTAGATAGATAGATAGAGATAGGTAGGTAGGTAGATTGATAGATAGAGATAGGTAGATAGGTAGATAGATAGATACAGATATGTAGGTAGGTAGATTGATAGATACAGATAGGTAGGTAGGTAGATTGATAGATAGAGATAGGTAGGTAGATAGATAGATAGATAGAGATAGGTAGGTAGGTAGATAGATAGATAGAGATATGTAGGTAGGTAGATTGATAGAGATAGGTAGGTAGGTAGGTAGATAGATAGAGATAGGTAGGTAGGTAGATTGATAGATACAGATAGGTAGGTAGGTAGATAGATAGATAGAGATAGGTAGGTAGGTAGATAGATAGATAGAGATAGGTAGGTAGGTATTTAGATAGATAGAGATAGGTAGGTAGGTAGGTAGATAGATAGATAGAGATAGATAGGTAGGTAGGTAGATTGATAGAGACAGATAGGTAGGTAGGTAGATAGATACAGATAGGTAGGTAGGTAGATTGATAGATAGAGATAGGTAGGTAGGTAGGTAGGTAGATAGAGATAGGTGGGTAGGTAGATTGATAGATACAGATAGGTAGGTAGGTAGATAGATAGATAGAGATAGGTAGGTAGGTAGATAGATAAATAGAGATAGGTAGGTAGGTAGGTAGATAGATAGAGATAGGTAGGTAGGTAGATTGATAGATACAGATAGGTAGGTAGGTAGGTAGATAGATACAGATATGTAGGTAGGTAGATTGATAGATAGAGATAGGTAGGTAGGTAGGTAGATATATAGATACAGATATGTAGGTAGGTAGGTAGGTAGATAGGTAGAGATAGGTAGGTAGGTAAATAGATAGAGATAGGTAGATAGGTAGATAGATAGATACAGATATGTAGGTAGGTAGATTGATAGATACAGATAGGTAGGTAGGTAGATAGATAGATACAGATAGGTAGGTAGGTAGATTGATAGATAGAGATAGGTAGGTAAGTAGATTGATAGATACAGATAGGTAGGTAGGTAGGTAGATAGATAGAGATAGGTAGGTAGGTAGATTGATAGAGATAGGTAGGTAGGTAGATAGATAGATAGAGATAGGTAGGTAGGTAGATTGATAGATAGAGATAGGTAGGTAGGTAGGTAGATAGATAGAGATAGGTAGGTAGGTAGATAGATAGATAGAGATAGGTAGGTAGGTAGATTGATAGATAGAGATAGGTAGATAGGTAGATAGATAGATACAGATATGTAGGTAGGTAGATTGATAGATACAGATAGGTAGGTAGGTAGATTGATAGATAGAGATAGGTAGGTATATAGATAGATAGATAGAGATAGGTAGGTAGGTAGATAGATAGATAGAGATATGTAGGTAGGTAGATTGATAGAGATAGGTAGGTAGGTAGGTAGGTAGATAGATAGAGATAGGTAGGTAGGTAGATTGATAGATACAGATAGGTAGGTAGGTAGATAGATAGATAGAGATAGGTAGGTAGGTAGATAGATAGATAGAGATAGGTAGGTAGGTATTTAGATAGATAGAGATAGGTAGGTAGGTAGGTAGATAGATAGATAGAGATAGATAGGTAGGTAGGTAGATTGATAGAGACAGATAGGTAGGTAGGTAGATAGATACAGATAGGTAGGTAGGTAGATAGATAGATAGAGATAGGTAGGTAGGTAGATAGATAGATAGAGATAGGTAGGTAGGTAGGTAGATAGATAGAGATAGGTAGGTAGGTAGATAGATAGAGATAGGTAGGTAGGTAGGTAGATAGATACAGATAGGTAGGTAGGTAGATTGATAGATAGAGATAGGTAGGTAGGTAGATTGATAGATACAGATAGGTAGGTAGGTAGATAGATAGATACAGATAGGTAGGTAGGTAGATTGATAGATAGAGATAGGTAGGTAGGTAGATTGATAGATACAGATAGGTAGGTAGGTAGATAGATAGATACAGATATGTAGGTAGGTAGATTGATAGATAGAGATAGGTAGGTAGGTAGATTGATAGATACAGATAGGTAGGTAGGTAGATAGATAGATACAGATAGGTAGGTAGGTAGATTGATAGATAGAGATAGGTAGGTAGGTAGATTGATAGATACAGATAGGTAGGTAGGTAGATAGATAGATACAGATAGGTAGGTAGGTAGATTGATAGATAGAGATAGGTAGGTAGGTAGGTAGATAGATAGAGATAGGTAGGTAGGTAGATTGATAGATACAGATAGGTAGGTAGGTAGGTAGATAGATAGAGATAGGTAGGTAGGTAGATTGATAGATACAGATAGGTAGGTAGGTAGATAGATAGATAGAGATAGGTAGGTAGGTAGATAGATAGATAGAGATAGGTAGGTAGGTATTTAGATAGATAGAGATAGGTAGGTAGGTAGATAGATAGATAGAGATAGATAGGTAGGTAGGTAGATTGATAGAGACAGATAGGTAGGTAGGTAGATAGATACAGATAGGTAGGTAGGTAGATTGATAGATAGAGATAGGTAGGTAGGTAGGTAGGTAGATAGAGATAGGTGGGTAGGTAGAATGATAGATACAGATAGGTAGGTAGGTAGATAGATAGATAGAGATAGGTAGGTAGGTAGGTAGATAGATAGATAGATAGAGATAGGTAGGTAGGTAGGTAGATAGATAGATAGAGATAGGTAGGTAGGTAGATAGATAGAGATAGGTAGGTAGGTAGGTAGATAGATACAGATAGGTAGGTAGGTAGATTGATAGAGATAGGTAGGTAGGTAGATAGATAGATAGAGATAGGTAGGTAGGTAGATTGATAGATAGAGATAGGTAGGTAGGTAGGTAGATAGATAGAGATAGGTAGGTAGGTAGATAGATAGATAGAGATAGGTAGGTAGGTAGATTGATAGATAGAGATAGGTAGATAGGTAGATAGATAGATACAGATATGTAGGTAGGTAGATTGATAGATACAGATAGGTAGGTAGGTAGATTGATAGATAGAGATAGGTAGGTAGATAGATAGATAGATAGAGATAGGTAGGTAGGTAGATAGATAGATAGAGATATGTAGGTAGGTAGATTGATAGATACAGATAGGTAGGTAGGTAGGTAGATAGATAGAGATAGGTAGGTAGGTAGATAGATAGATAGAGATAGGTAGGTAGGTAGATTGATAGATAGAGATAGGTAGGTAGGTAGGTAGATAGATAGAGATAGGTAGGTAGGTAGATAGATAGATAGAGATAGGTAGGTAGGTAGATTGATAGATAGAGATAGGTAGATAGATAGATAGATACAGATATGTAGGTAGGTAGATTGATAGATACAGATAGGTAGGTAGGTAGATTGATAGATAGAGATAGGTAGGTAGATAGATAGATAGATAGAGATAGGTAGGTAGGTAGATAGATAGATAGAGATATGTAGGTAGGTAGATTGATAGAGATAGGTAGGTAGGTAGGTAGGTAGATAGATAGAGATAGGTAGGTAGGTAGATTGATAGATACAGATAGGTAGGTAGGTAGATAGATAGAGATAGGTAGGTAGGTAGATAGATAGATAGAGATAGGTAGGTAGGTATTTAGATAGATAGAGATAGGTAGGTAGGTAGGTAGATAGATAGAGATAGATAGGTAGGTAGGTAGATTGATAGATACAGATAGGTAGGTAGGTAGATAGATACAGATAGGTAGGTAGGTAGATTGATAGATAGAGATAGGTAGGTAGGTAGGTAGGTAGATAGAGATAGGTGGGTAGGTAGATTGATAGATACAGATAGGTAGGTAGGTAGATAGATAGATAGAGATAGGTAGGTAGATTGATAGATAGAGATAGGTAGGTAGGTGGGTAGATATATAGATACAGATATGTAGGTAGGTAGGTAGGTAGGTAGATAGACAGAGTTAGGTAGGTAGGTAGATAGATAGATAGAGATAGGTACCTAGGTAGATTGATAGATACAGATAGGTAGGTAGGTAGATTGATAGATAGGTAGGTAGGTAAATAGATAGAGATAGGTAGGTTGGTAGATAGATAGATAGAGATAGGTAGGTAGGTAGATTGATAGATAGAGATAGGTAGATAGGTAGATAGATAGATACAGATATGTAGGTAGGTAGATTGATAGATACAGATAGGTAGGTAGGTAGATAGATAGATACAGATAGGTAGGTAGGTAGATTGATAGATAGAGATAGGTAGGTAAGTAGATTGATAGATACAGATAGGTAGGTAGGTAGGTAGATAGATAGAGATAGGTAGGTAGGTAGATTGATAGAGATAGGTAGGTAGGTAGATAGATAGAGATAGGTAGGTAGGTAGATTGATAGATAGAGATAGGTAGGTAGGTAGGTAGATAGATAGAGATAGGTAGGTAGGTAGATAGATAGATAGAGATAGGTAGGTAGGTAGATTGATAGATAGAGATAGGTAGATAGGTAGATAGATAGATACAGATATGTAGGTAAGTAGATTGATAGATACAGATAGGTAGGTAGGTAGATTGATAGATAGAGATAGGTAGGTAGATAGATAGATAGATAGAGATAGGTAGGTAGGTAGATAGATAGATAGAGATATGTAGGTAGGTAGATTGATAGAGATAGGTAGGTAGGTAGGTAGATAGATAGAGATAGGTAGGTAGGTAGATTGATAGATACAGATAGGTAGGTAAGTAGATTGATAGATACAGATAGGTAGGTAGGTAGGTAGATAGATAGAGATAGGTAGGTAGGTAGATTGATAGAGATAGGTAGGTAGATAGATAGATAGAGATAGGTAGGTAGGTAGATAGATAGATAGAGATAGGTAGGTAGGTATTTAGATAGATAGAGATAGGTAGGTAGGTAGGTAGATAGATAGATAGATAGAGATAGATAGGTAGGTAGGTAGATTGATAGAGACAGATAGGTAGGTAGGTAGATAGATACAGATAGGTAGGTAGGTAGATTGATAGATAGAGATAGGTAGGTAGGTAGGTAGGTAGATAGAGATAGGTGGGTAGGTAGATTGATAGATACAGATAGGTAGGTAGGTAGATAGATAGATAGAGATAGGTAGGTAGGTAGATAGATAAATAGAGATAGGTAGGTAGGTAGGTAGATAGATAGAGATAGGTAGGTAGGTAGATTGATAGATACAGATAGGTAGGTAGGTAGATAGATAGATACAGATATGTAGGTAGGTAGATTGATAGATAGAGATAGGTAGGTAGGTAGGTAGATATATAGATACAGATATGTAGGTAGGTAGGTAGGTAGGTAGATAGGTAGAGATAGGTAGGTAGGTAAATAGATAGAGATAGGTAGATAGGTAGATAGATAGATACAGATATGTAGGTAGGTAGATTGATAGATACAGATAGGTAGGTAGGTAGATAGATAGATAGAGATAGGTAGGTAGATTGATAGATAGAGATAGGTAGGTAGGTGGGTAGATATATAGATACAGATATGTAGGTAGGTAGGTAGGTAGGTAGATAGACAGAGTTAGGTAGGTAGGTAGATAGATAGATAGAGATAGGTACCTAGGTAGATTGATAGATACAGATAGGTAGGTAGGTAGATTGATAGATAGGTAGGTAGGTAAATAGATAGAGATAGGTAGGTTGGTAGATAGATAGATAGAGATAGGTAGGTAGGTAGATTGATAGATAGAGATAGGTAGATAGGTAGATAGATAGATACAGATATGTAGGTAGGTAGATTGATAGATACAGATAGGTAGGTAGGTAGATAGATAGATACAGATAGGTAGGTAGGTAGATTGATAGATAGAGATAGGTAGGTAAGTAGATTGATAGATACAGATAGGTAGGTAGGTAGGTAGATAGATAGAGATAGGTAGGTAGGTAGATTGATAGAGATAGGTAGGTAGGTAGATAGATAGAGATAGGTAGGTAGGTAGATTGATAGATAGAGATAGGTAGGTAGGTAGGTAGATAGATAGAGATAGGTAGGTAGGTAGATAGATAGATAGAGATAGGTAGGTAGGTAGATTGATAGATAGAGATAGGTAGATAGGTAGATAGATAGATACAGATATGTAGGTAGGTAGATTGATAGATACAGATAGGTAGGTAGGTAGATTGATAGATAGAGATAGGTAGGTAGATAGATAGATAGATAGAGATAGGTAGGTAGGTAGATAGATAGATAGAGATATGTAGGTAGGTAGATTGATAGAGATAGGTAGGTAGGTAGGTAGATAGATAGAGATAGGTAGGTAGGTAGATTGATAGATACAGATAGGTAGGTAAGTAGATTGATAGATACAGATAGGTAGGTAGGTAGGTAGATAGATAGAGATAGGTAGGTAGGTAGATTGATAGAGATAGGTAGGTAGATAGATAGATAGAGATAGGTAGGTAGGTAGATAGATAGATAGAGATAGGTAGGTAGGTATTTAGATAGATAGAGATAGGTAGGTAGGTAGGTAGATAGATAGATAGATAGAGATAGATAGGTAGGTAGGTAGATTGATAGAGACAGATAGGTAGGTAGGTAGATAGATACAGATAGGTAGGTAGGTAGATTGATAGATAGAGATAGGTAGGTAGGTAGGTAGGTAGATAGAGATAGGTGGGTAGGTAGATTGATAGATACAGATAGGTAGGTAGGTAGATAGATAGATAGAGATAGGTAGGTAGGTAGATAGATAAATAGAGATAGGTAGGTAGGTAGGTAGATAGATAGAGATAGGTAGGTAGGTAGATTGATAGATACAGATAGGTAGGTAGGTAGATAGATAGATACAGATATGTAGGTAGGTAGATTGATAGATAGAGATAGGTAGGTAGGTAGGTAGATATATAGATACAGATATGTAGGTAGGTAGGTAGGTAGGTAGATAGGTAGAGATAGGTAGGTAGGTAAATAGATAGAGATAGGTAGATAGGTAGATAGATAGATACAGATATGTAGGTAGGTAGATTGATAGATACAGATAGGTAGGTAGGTAGATAGATAGATACAGATAGGTAGGTAGGTAGATTGATAGATAGAGATAGGTAGGTAAGTAGATTGATAGATACAGATAGGTAGGTAGGTAGGTAGATAGATAGAGATAGGTAGGTAGGTAGATTGATAGAGATAGGTAGGTAGGTAGATAGATAGATAGAGATAGGTAGGTAGGTAGATTGATAGATAGAGATAGGTAGGTAGGTAGGTAGATAGATAGAGATAGGTAGGTAGGTAGATAGATAGATAGAGATAGGTAGGTAGGTAGATTGATAGATAGAGATAGGTAGATAGGTAGATAGATAGATACAGATATGTAGGTAGGTAGATTGATAGATACAGATAGGTAGGTAGGTAGATTGATAGATAGAGATAGGTAGGTAGATAGATAGATAGATAGAGATAGGTAGGTAGGTAGATAGATAGATAGAGATATGTAGGTAGGTAGATTGATAGAGATAGGTAGGTAGGTAGGTAGGTAGATAGATAGAGATAGGTAGGTAGGTAGATTGATAGATACAGATAGGTAGGTAGGTAGATAGATAGATAGAGATAGGTAGGTAGGTAGATAGATAGATAGAGATAGGTAGGTAGGTATTTAGATAGATAGAGATAGGTAGGTAGGTAGGTAGTAGGATAGATAGATAGAGATAGATAGGTAGGTAGGTAGATTGATAGAGACAGATAGGTAGGTAGGTAGATAGATACAGATAGGTAGGTAGGTAGATAGATAGATAGAGATAGGTAGGTAGGTAGATAGATAGATAGAGATAGGTAGGTAGGTAGGTAGATAGATAGAGATAGGTAGGTAGGTAGATAGATAGAGATAGGTAGGTAGGTAGGTAGATAGATACAGATAGGTAGGTAGGTAGATTGATAGATAGAGATAGGTAGGTAGGTAGATTGATAGATACAGATAGGTAGGTAGGTAGATAGATAGATACAGATAGGTAGGTAGGTAGATTGATAGATAGAGATAGGTAGGTAGGTAGATTGATAGATACAGATAGGTAGGTAGGTAGATTGATAGAGATAGGTAGGTAGGTAGGTAGGTAGATAGATAGAGATAGGTAGGTAGGTAGATTGATAGATACAGATAGGTAGGTAGGTAGATAGATAGATAGAGATAGGTAGGTAGGTAGATTGATAGATAGAGATAGGTAGGTAGGTATTTAGATAGATAGAGATAGGTAGGTAGGTAGATAGATAGATAGAGATAGGTAGGTAGGTATTTAGATAGATAGAGATAGGTAGGTAGGTAGATAGATAGATAGAGATAGATAGGTAGGTAGGTAGATTGATAGAGACAGATAGGTAGGTAGGTAGATAGATACAGATAGGTAGGTAGGTAGATTGATAGATAGAGATAGGTAGGTAGGTAGGTAGGTAGATAGAGATAGGTGGGTAGGTAGAATGATAGATACAGATAGGTAGGTAGGTAGATAGATAGATAGAGATAGGTAGGTAGGTAGATAGATAGATAGAGATAGGTAGTAGGTAGGTAGATAGATAGATAGAGATAGGTAGGTAGGTAGATAGATAGAGATAGGTAGGTAGGTAGATAGATAGATAGAGATAGGTAGGTAGGTAGATAGATAGATACAAATAGGTAGGTAGGTAGATAGATAGATAGAGATAGGTAGGTAGGTAGATAGATAGAGATAGGTAGGTAGGTAGGTAGATAGATACAGATAGGTAGGTAGGTAGATAGATAGATAGAGATAGGTAGGTAGGTAGATTGATAGATACAGATAGGTAGGTAGGTAGATAGATAGATACAGATAGGTAGGTAGGTAGATTGAAAGATAGAGATAGGTAGGTAGGTAGATTATAGATACAGATAGGTAGGTAGGTAGATTGATAGATAGAGATAGGTAGGTAGATAGATAGATAGATAGAGATAGGTAGGTAGGTAGATAGATAGATAGAGATATGTAGGTAGGTAGATTGATAGAGATAGGTAGGTAGGTAGGTAGGTAGATAGATAGAGATAGGTAGGTAGGTAGATTGATAGATACAGATAGGTAGGTAGGTAGATAGATAGATAGAGATAGGTAGGTAGGTAGATAGATAGATAGAGATAGGTAGGTAGGTATTTAGATAGATAGAGATAGGTAGGTAGGTAGGTAGATAGATAGATAGAGATAGATAGGTAGGTAGGTAGATTGATAGAGACAGATAGGTAGGTAGGTAGATAGATACAGATAGGTAGGTAGGTAGATTGATAGATAGAGATAGGTAGGTAGGTAGGTAGGTAGATAGAGATAGGTGGGTAGGTAGATTGATAGATACAGATAGGTAGGTAGGTAGATAGATAGATAGAGATAGGTAGGTAGGTAGATAGATAGATAGAGATAGGTAGGTAGGTAGGTAGATAGATAGAGATAGGTAGGTAGGTGGATAGATAGAGATAGGTAGATAGGTAGGTAGATAGATACAGATAGGTAGGTAGGTAGATTGATAGATAGAGATAGGTAGGTAGGTAGATTGATAGATACAGATAGGTAGGTAGGTAGATAGATAGATACAGATAGGTAGGTAGGTAGATTGATAGATAGAGATAGGTAGGTAGGTAGATTGATAGATACAGATAGGTAGGTAGGTAGATTGATAGAGATAGGTAGGTAGGTAGGTAGGTAGATAGATAGAGATAGGTAGGTAGGTAGATTGATAGATACAGATAGGTAGGTAGGTAGATAGATAGATAGAGATAGGTAGGTAGGTAGATAGATAGATAGAGATAGGTAGGTAGGTATTTAGATAGATAGAGATAGGTAGGTAGGTAGATAGATAGATAGAGATAGGTAGGTAGGTATTTAGATAGATAGAGATAGGTAGGTAGGTAGATAGATAGATAGAGATAGATAGGTAGGTAGGTAGATTGATAGAGACAGATAGGTAGGTAGGTAGATAGATACAGATAGGTAGGTAGGTAGATTGATAGATAGAGATAGGTAGGTAGGTAGGTAGGTAGATAGAGATAGGTGGGTAGGTAGAATGATAGATACAGATAGGTAGGTAGGTAGATAGATAGATAGAGATAGGTAGGTAGGTAGATAGATAGATAGAGATAGGTAGTAGGTAGGTAGATAGATAGATAGAGATAGGTAGGTAGGTAGATAGATAGAGATAGGTAGGTAGGTAGATAGATAGATAGAGATAGGTAGGTAGGTAGATAGATAGATACAAATAGGTAGGTAGGTAGATAGATAGATAGAGATAGGTAGGTAGGTAGATAGATAGAGATAGGTAGGTAGGTAGGTAGATAGATACAGATAGGTAGGTAGGTAGATAGATAGATAGAGATAGGTAGGTAGGTAGATTGATAGATACAGATAGGTAGGTAGGTAGATAGATAGATACAGATAGGTAGGTAGGTAGATTGAAAGATAGAGATAGGTAGGTAGGTAGATTATAGATACAGATAGGTAGGTAGGTAGATTGATAGATAGAGATAGGTAGGTAGATAGATAGATAGATAGAGATAGGTAGGTAGGTAGATAGATAGATAGAGATATGTAGGTAGGTAGATTGATAGAGATAGGTAGGTAGGTAGGTAGGTAGATAGATAGAGATAGGTAGGTAGGTAGATTGATAGATACAGATAGGTAGGTAGGTAGATAGATAGATAGAGATAGGTAGGTAGGTAGATAGATAGATAGAGATAGGTAGGTAGGTATTTAGATAGATAGAGATAGGTAGGTAGGTAGGTAGATAGATAGATAGAGATAGATAGGTAGGTAGGTAGATTGATAGAGACAGATAGGTAGGTAGGTAGATAGATACAGATAGGTAGGTAGGTAGATTGATAGATAGAGATAGGTAGGTAGGTAGGTAGGTAGATAGAGATAGGTGGGTAGGTAGATTGATAGATACAGATAGGTAGGTAGGTAGATAGATAGATAGAGATAGGTAGGTAGGTAGATAGATAGATAGAGATAGGTAGGTAGGTAGGTAGATAGATAGAGATAGGTAGGTAGGTGGATAGATAGAGATAGGTAGATAGGTAGGTAGATAGATACAGATAGGTAGGTAGGTAGATTGATAGATAGAGATAGGTAGGTAGGTAGATTGATAGATACAGATAGGTAGGTAGGTAGATAGATAGATACAGATAGGTAGGTAGGTAGATTGATAGATAGAGATAGGTAGGTAGGTAGATTGATAGATACAGATAGGTAGGTAGGTAGATAGATACAGATATGTAGGTAGGTAGATTGATAGATAGAGATAGGTAGGTAGGTAGATTGATAGATACAGATAGGTAGGTAGGTAGATAGATAGATACAGATAGGTCGGTAGGTAGATTGATAGATAGAGATAGGTAGGTAAGTAGATTGATAGATACAGATAGGTAGGTAGGTAGATAGATAGATACAGATAGGTAGGTAGGTAGATTGATAGATAGAGATAGGTAGGTAGGTAGGTAGATAGATAGAGATAGGTAGGTAGGTAGATTGATAGATACAGATAGGTAGGTAGGTAGGTAGATAGATAGAGATAGGTAGGTAGGTAGATTGATAGATACAGATAGGTAGGTAGGTAGATAGATAGATAGAGATAGGTAGTTAGGTAGATAGATAGATAGAGATAGGTAGGTAGGTATTTAGATAGATAGAGATAGGTAGGTAGGTAGGTAGAATAGATAGATAGAGATAGATAGGTAGGTAGGTAGATTGATAGAGACAGATAGGTAGGTAGGTAGATAGATACAGATAGGTAGGTAGGTAGATTGATAGATAGAGATAAGTAGGTAGGTAGGTAGGTAGGTAGATAGAGATAGGTGGGTAGGTAGAATGATAGATACAGATAGGTAGGTAGATAGATAGATAGAGATAGGTAGGTAGGTAGATAGATAGATAGAGATAGGTAGGTAGGTAGGTAGATAGATAGATAGAGATAGGTAGGTAGGTAGATAGATAGAGATAGGTAGGTAGGTAGGTAGATAGATACAGATAGGTAGGTAGGTAGATTGATAGATAGAGATAGGTAGGTAGGTAGATTGATAGATACAGATAGGTAGGTAGGTAGGTAGGTAGATAGATACAGATAGGTAGGTAGGTAGATTGATAGATAGAGATAGGTAGGTAGGTAGGATAGATAGATAGAGATAGGTAGGTAGGTAGATTGATAGATACAGATAGGTAGGTAGGTAGGTAGATAGATAGAGATAGGTAGTTAGGTAGATTGATAGATAGAGATAGGTAGGTAGGTAGATTGATAGATACAGATAGGTAGGTAGGTAGACTAGATAGATACAGATAGGTAGGTAGGTAGATAGATAGATAGAGATAGGTAGGTAGGTAGATAGATAGATAGATAGAGATAGGTAGGTAGGTAGATAGATAGAGATAGGTAGGTAGGTAGGTAGGTAGGTAGATAGATAGATAGAGATAGATAGGTAGGTAGGTAGATTGATAGAGACAGATAGGTAGGTAGATAGATAGATACAGATAGGTAGGTAGGTAGATTGATGATATAGGTAGGTAGGTAGGTAGATTAGATAGAGATAGGTGGGTAGGTAGATTGATAGATAGAGATAGGTAGGTAGGTAGATAGATAGATACAGGTAGGTAGGTAGATTGATAGATAGAGATAGGTAGGGTAGGTAGATTGATAGATACAGATAAGAAGGTAGGTAGATTGATAGATAGATCTAGGTAGGTAGGTAGGTAGGTAGATAGATAGATACAGATAGTAGGTAGGTAGATTGATAGATAGAGATAGGTAGGTAGGTAGATAGATAGATAGAGATAGGTAGGTAGGTAGATAGATAGAGATAGGTAGATA